>CAWUFW010022983.1:0-84344 GCA_963921515.1 Calotriton arnoldi
GGACCTGTTGGTGGTTACGTGGCTGGCTGAGGTACACATGCCCCCACGTATCTTACAGTTGTTAGGTTTGGGCTGTGTGTGGTGGTGTCTGTTGCATGTGTGTGATGTGTTGTGTATTGTGTGCTGGACATGGGGGTGTTTGTCCCTGGGAGCTGTGGCATGGTGGTTTGTGAGTACATAGCGGTGTGCTGGTATACATTAGTTTGTACTTACCAGCCTCCACTCCCCTGCTAATCGGCGAGATCTCCGGATGTATTACGACTCGCACCTTCTCCTCCCACGCTTTGAAGGTCTTAAGAGCGCAGGATTCCTCCGCCAGTGACGGCAGCCAGCTCTCTGTTTTTGCCCTCCTTCTTCTTGTTGACCAGGCTCTTTACGTCATTCCAACGTTTGTTTATTTCACCTCTGTTCCTGGGCAGGGTCCCGCACTGCATTGACCTGGTCTACGATCCGGTTCCACATTCTGTTTCTAGTGGCTAGTGGTGTGCTGGACCATGTTATATGCATAGATCCAATAGATATATAAATATATGAATGGATAAGTAAATGAGTGGATAAATAACTGAGTGGACCGATTCAAGGATCCACGAATAAATAAATGGATATATGGATAAGTAGATGAATAAATGGATAAATGGCCATGCACATATTCAAATGCATATTCCAACATGTCATAAATAGATAAATGAATAAATAAATATGTATGTAAAAGGTATATGTAAAATATATAAGTTTGTAAATATCACAATAAATACCCGTATAAATATGTGCATAAAAATCCAAAGTGCCTACTTAAAATCCATGTATAAATCCTAAAAAAGAGGGCCATATGAACTCATCAGGTATTTGAGAACTTGTAAATGAGGGGGAACATCAAGGGGTTGTGCAATATGTGTAGCTAATACTGGTGTATGAACTCAATATACGTTTATACAAATGAATGCATCTAGTTGAGGCAAGTATGAGCTCCTCCGTAATGTTGAGGCCTCCTGGATGCTTAGAATCTAGCTTCTAGTATATACCTTGTCTCTAGTTTCCTTAATTTGGACTCCTGATCACCCCTTTTCTGCTTGCAGGTACAGAATCAATTACATAGTACCGTAGTTGTTGTGTGTCGGCACCATGTTTGTCCTTAAAGTGGCGGGCCACAGGGTAGGTGTTGTCCTGGTTTGTGATAGCCCTCATATGTTGGATTATCCTTTTGTGAACAGATAATTTGGTACTGCCAACGTATCGGAGCCCACATGGACAGGACAATATGTGCATAGCGTATTCTGTTTTGCATGTAAGGAGTTTAGAGATTGTGTGTTTACTAGAGCTAAATGGTGTTGTGTAAGTTAAAGTGTTAATCCCTAACTGGCAGGCTCTGCAGCTCTTACATTTAAAAAATCCTTTGTGAGATTGTAACCAGGAGGTTCCTTCTATCACTTCAGGACTGGTCTTGACCAATTCATCCCGCATGGAGGGTCCTCTACTATATGTGATGGATGGCTTCAGAGGAAGGGTCGGTCCAATAACTGTGTCACTTATTAAGAGTGGCCAGTTCTGGTTGATGATAGACTGTATTTGTTTGTGTTGCCTGTTGTATTCAGTTATTATTCTGAAGCCTGTATTTGCTACATCATTTCCAGGGGTGGTAAATTGTACATTGGGGTTAGACTCACTATCTAGTAGTTGCATGCGTGGATGTTTCATAGATTTCATAATGGCATTATCAATAATCTTGTGTGAATAACCCCTATCTAAAAACCTCTCCTTGCATTCAATCTGTGCAGCCAATAAATCATTATCCTCACTGTGTATTCGTCGCAGCCGCAACATTTCTCCATATGGGATACTATTGATAAGGTGACGTGGGTGGGAGCTACTTGCATGTAGAGTTCCCAGCCGTCTTCTTCCTATACAATTTAGTTTTGATCTTGTTATGGTCTACATAGACCAAAGTATCCAAAAAGCTAACTTCAGTGGGACTGATAGTGGCAGTGAACTGGAGGTTAAGGTCATTCTGATTGATAGCTGTGATAAAATCATTGGCTTCATCATTAGTACCCTCCCAAATGACAAACAGGTCGTCAATGTACCTCAACCATAGTTTAACATATCTAGTGGTACATAGTCTATGTTGTTCGTTGAGGACCAGCTCTTCCCACCACCCCATTAATAGACAGGCGTAGCTGGGGTAAAAGCTGGCCCCCATAGCCACTCCTCTTATCTGCTGATATAGTGTGTTGTTAAACATAAAGATGTTGTTTGATAAGCAAAACATGACCATATCTATTAGCATTTCATTGTGAGCAGGATTATTTGTGGTTTTGTTCTCCAAGTAATAGGTTAATGCATGAACCCCATCTTTGTGTTTTATGCTGGTGTAGAGCGAGCAGACATCAATAGCAATTAGTACATAGTCTTGTTCCCATTCAAACTTGGACAATTTCATCAGAAAGTCACTGGTGTCTCTTACATACGATGGCAAAGTTTTTACTAGATCTTGAAGAAAATAATCAATGTATTGCGACATGTGTTCTAATATATATATTACCTACTGGCGGTCGCCAGTAGGTAGTTATAGTTAGGACCTATTTTCCATAGGAAATTCACAACATTCTATTTCCAATAACTTTGGCGCCGGTTGATGAATCTTCATGAAATTTTCAAAACTCGTGGGGTGCTCCGGTCTGCTCCTATCCTGAAAGGTTCGGGGTGATTCAGCAAAGCGGGGGCCGAGAAAAAAGGGTGTCCCAAAACGTGTTTTCCCCATGCAATTTTCCATAGGAAACTTTAGACACGGCTACAGCCCGAACTGCTGAACGGAATTACACCAAATTTGGCAACGAGGTAGATCTTGGTTCAGAAAGAACCCTTTTTGTTAAATGGTGTAAATCCGTTCAGTAGTTCCTGAGAAATTTGAAAAAGAAAACATATCGATATCTGGGCGGAGCCTAACCACACATGTCATCGTGATATCTGATTGGCTGTCAGCACTTCATCCTGGAATTGCTGGCAGCCATCTTGGGACCAATATAAATGATAGTACCCCATTGAAATGCATTGTAGTGAATCGAAGATTTTGAGGGTTACCAAAAGGAGAACTATAAAGGGTGATAACAGACTTTAGTTACATTAGAATTCATTTATTGATGGTACCATACTAATTTCAGGAATTGTGGTGTGTTCTAAGGTTTTTTTACCCTGTGAAAAACCTTCTGATGGGATATCATGAATCATGTTTGAGAGAAAACTATTTTCACATGCTTGTCCCATACAGTTTTGGAAGGTGCTCCAGAAGTTAAAATGAGAGCATATTTTCTGTAAATTCACATTATCTTTCTCAGTCATGTGAGAATGAAGTCTGACATTCTCAGTAAAACATGTACATCCAACAAGGGCAGAGACTGTCAGTTGATTCCTTTGTGTTCTACTGCAGCTTCCCAGAGTGTTCTAAAGAACAACTAGAGTGCTAACAGCCTTACTTATGACAAAAGTATGGCACACCTGAAGCCATCTTGATTGGAACAAACTGGTAGCACTTAAAACATTTAATTTAAAAAGGAACAAAATGATGGGGTTCATTTTGTCATAGAAATTATGGTTAATGCTGTAGAAAGAAAAATGAGGACATGTTTCAAGTGTGATCTCAAATATCTTCCTGTTATATTTCAACAGGAGCAGCCTGTCAGTTGATGCCTTTGTGTTCTACTGCAGCTTCCCAGAGTGTTCTAAAGAACAACTAGAGCGCTAACAGTCTTACTTATGACAAAATTATGGCACACCTGAAGCCATCTTGATTGGAATAAACTGGTAACTCTTAAAACATTTAATTTAAAAAGGAACAAAATGAGGGGGTTCATTTTGTCATAGAAATTATGGTTAGTGCTGTAGAAAGAAAAATTAGGACATGTTTTAAGTGAGATCTCAAATATCTTCCTGTTATATTTCAACAGGAGCAGCCTGTCAGTTGATGCCTTTGTGTTCTACTGCAGCTTCCCAGAGTGTTCTAAAGAACAACTAGAGCGCTAACAGTCTTACTTATGACAAAAGTATGGCACACCTGAAGCCATCTTGTTTGGAATAAACTGGTAACACTTAAAACATTTAATTTAAAAAGGAACAAAATGAGGGGGTTCATTTTGCCATCGAAATTATGGTTAGTGCTGTAGAAAGAAAAATTAGGACATGTTTCAAGTGTGATCTCAAATATCTTCCTGTTATATTTCAACAGGAGCAGCCTGTCAGTTGATGCCTTTGTGTTCTACTGCAGCTTCCCAGAGTGTTCTAAAGAACAACTAGAGCGCTAACAGTCTTACTTATGACAAAATTATGGCACACCTGAAGCCATCTTGAATGGAATAAACTGGTAACTCTTAAAACATTTAATTTAACCCCTTCGATGCTCATGACGAGCTCAGCTCGTCATGCTGCGCGGTCGCGCTGTGCGCATGACGAGCTCAGCTCGTCACGACCACACCCGCGCTCGGAATGTCCAGCACCTGGGCGGAATTCCGATCGCGGTGAAGCGGTTAAAAAGGAACAAAATGAGGGGTTCATTTTGTCATAGAAATTATGGTTAGTGCTGTAGAAAGAAAAATTAGGACATGTTTTAAGTGAGATCTCAAATATCTTCCTGTTATATTTCAACAGGAGCAGCCTGTCAGTTGATGCCTTTGTGTTCTACTGCAGCTTCCCAGAGTGTTCTAAAGAACAACTAGAGCGCTAACAGTCTTACTTATGACAAAAGTATGGCACACCTGAAGCCATCTTGATTGGAATAAACTGGTAACACTTAAAACATTTAATTTAAAAAGGAACAACATGAGGGGGTTCATTTTGCCATAGAAATTATGGTTAGTGCTGCAGAAAGAAAATGTAGGGCATGTTTTAAGTGAGATCTCAAATCCTCTTCTATTTCATTAGAAAATTCTGACATGCAGACTGAAACAATAACTTTCAATACCAGCAGTAGACTTCCAGTTAACTCCCTGGTGAGCAGTAGCTTTACTACAGTGATCTAATGAACAACTAGAGTGCTAACATTCTGAATTTATGGCAAATGTGTGACACATCTGAATGCCTTCTTGATGGAATCAAAGTAAAAAACTGAAAGCATTTCCTACTGAGGAGACTACAGTAAATGACGAAATTAGGAAACTTCATAACAAATAAGTCTCCCAAGATGGCCACCAGAGAAAAAAAGAGCCCAAATGTAGCACAAATATCACCCAGATGTAGCCCAATGACAGAAGTGTGCAAAACACTTTTAGTTTTAGTTTTTCTGCAGTTTTATATAGTGCAAACTGGTCAGGTATTGGAGCGTTACATCTTACTTGGACCCCTTATTGCGTATTTTGCACGAAGTACATGAGATTGATCTTGCGAAACATTGAACTTTACAATTCTGTTAACCTGAAGTTGCTCTGAACCGGGCTTTGTAACACCCGCTTTTACCTTCTGGTTTTAATTAATTCTCACTGTATTGTATTAGGAAAGAGGATTTACTTTTTTATGTACACTTTTATGATCTATGTTTCTAAATCAGATCAAATAAAGTTTAATGAATTCTATGGCAGGACGGAGGCGAGGATTATGCATATCTTTCCTCACTTTATTTGCATAGCAGTTCAAAGAAAACGTAACACAACAATCATTAAACAAAAGACTACACAACCCATGAACCATTAGGGGGTAGTCTCCAAGGCAACTATAGTCCAATCATATCACAGTCCATCGTATATAATATCTAGACGTCCCTTCCGCTTCCTCTTTCTTCACTGCTCGTCAGTTAAGTGCATTCCTTACATTCTTGGCTTAATCTGACGTTGTTGCTGTTTGTATAGCGGTTTCTTGTGCACGTTATTAGCATTATTGCCTGGTATTGTTTCATATTCCCTGCGCAGCAGGCTCTTGCCCGAGCGCGTTCTCCCCCCTCGCAGTTTCTCCCGCTGTGTGCTCTGCGCGCGGTGAGATCCTGTCAGTCGCGTCTGGTCCGAGCGAGGCAGCTCCGTCGAGCGCTCCCGCTGGTCTTTACGTGCGTTTGGGAATCCGGTCACTCCTTTAGTGTCCGCTTGATTCCCGACCAACCTCGCCTAATTTTGACACCGCTACGCGGTGATTTCCCACACGGCCACGTTAGTGACCAGCGCCACCTGGTGGTGGTAATTGGTATTGCGCCTCAGTCTATTCTTATAACAGCTTTGGGGAAAGCCCAGCTGTTGGAGCACCGGCGAGGGGGCTGCCTTAAGGATTTTAAGGGCATTTGTTCTGTGCTCACACCCTCTGCTATCATGTCTTCTCCAGAAGACCATTGTTACTCCTCCTACCAGGAATTGGAGGAGGAATGGCCCCCCAACTTCTCCCTCCAGCAGTGGACCAAGCCCTCTCTCTGGCTATTTCTAGGGCGCTGGCTCCTCTTAGGGATCAGGTTGATAAGCTGGCGAAAAGCATCCCTGGGGTGTTCAGTGACCCAGATCTGGTGGTGTCGGGTCCCAGTAGCTCCCAGATGGGGTATAAAAGGGCCGTTAAGCATAACGCAGGGCACTTGGAAGGATTTGATAAACTTACGGAGACCTTCCTCAAGAGTGCGCGAACGCTAAAACATGCACCCTGCCGGGAGGAGGAGGGGCCCGGAGAAAATTGCGACACTGTCACCACTATTGTAGACCCCGACGGTGGATTTCCCTTAGAGGGAGAGGGTGTATCGGAGGACGATTTCTCCTCCGATGAGGATAAAGAGTCGGGGCGTCCCTGGCGTCCAGAGTCCCACTCCTCTCAGTCCCCGGTTGGGGACGGGGTCCACTCGGACATGTTTGAGCCTACCCAAATTTACCATCCTAGGTCGGCAGAGTGGACACCTGACACCAAAGTGGCAGAGTATGTGGTGGGGAAAATCCATCAACCCCTTGAAAGGGAGGTCAGGAATAGGATGAGGGGAGAATGCCCCAGGCCCTCACTGAAGGGGAAGGTGGCACACATGCCTGAAATTGATGAGAAACTATGTACCTTTTTCTCCAAGTTTATGAGGGATCCCAAGAAAGGGAATTGATAGGTCTTGGACGTGGTAGGGCCCTTGACCCAAATTATTCAATTGACGGAGCTGTTCCAAAGAGTCAGGATCCCCTTTGTCCACGGATATTGTGGCTGGTTGGGCGCACTACCCTAAACCCTAAAACACTACCCCCTCCACTACCCAAACACCACTGCACTACCCTAAACCCTAAAACCCTACCCCCAGCACGACACCCTACACTACCCAAACATAACTGCACTACCCTAAACCCTAAAACACTACCACCAGCACAACCCCCTACACTACCCAAACACCACTGCACTACCCTAAACCCTAAATCTACCCACAGCACGACCCCTTCACTACACAAACACCACTGCACTGCCTTAAACCCTAAAACACTACCCCCAGTACGACCCCCACAGTACACAAACACCACTGCACTACCCTAAACCCTAAATCTACCCCCTGCATGACCCCCTACACTACACAAACACCACTGCACTACCCTAAACCCTAAAACACTACCCCCAACACGACCCCTTCACTACCTAAACACAACTGCACTACCCTAAACCCTAAAACACTACCCCCAGCACGACCCCTTCACTACCCAAACACAGCCTCACTACCCTAAACCCAAAAACACTACCCCCAGCACGACCCCCTACACTACCCAAACACCACTGCATGACCCTAAACCCTAAAACACGACCCCCTACACTACACAAACACCACTGCACTCCCTAAACCCTAAAACACTAGAACCCAGCACGACTCCCTACAGTACACAAACACCACTGCACTATCCTAAACCCTAAAACACTACCCCAGCATGACCCCTACACTACACAAACACCACTGCACTACCCTAAACCCTAAAACACTACCCCCAGCATGACCCCTACACTACCTAAACACCACTGCACTACCCTAAACCCTAAAACACTTACCCCAGCATGACCCCCTACACTACCCAAACACCACGGCACTACCCTTAACCCTAAAACACTAACCCCAGCATGACCCCCTACACTACCCAAACACCACTGCACTACCCTATACCCTAAAACACGAACCCCTACACTACACGAAACATGACTGCACTACCCTAAACCCTAAAAACCTACCCCCAGCACAACACCCTACACTACCCAAACATAACTGCACTACCCTAAACCCTAAAACACTACCACCAGCACAACCCCCTACACTACCCAAACACCACTGCACTACCCTAAACCCTAAATCTACCCACAGCACGACCCCTTCACTACACAAACACCACTGCACTGCCTTAAACCCTAAAACACTACCCCCAGTACGACCCCCTACAGTACACAAACACCACTGCACTACCCTAAACCCTAAATCTACCCCCTGCATGACCCCCTACACTACACAAACACCACTGCACTACCCTAAACCCTAAAACACTACCCCCAACACGACCCCCTTCACTACCTAAACACAACTGCACTACCCTAAACCCTAAAACACTACCCCCAGCACGACCCCCTTCACTACCCAAACACAGCCTCACTACCCTAAACCCAAAAACACTACCCCCAGCACGACCCCCTACACTACCCAAACACCACTGCATGACCCTAAACCCTAAAACACGACCCCCTACACTACACAAACACCACTGCACTCCCCTAAACCCTAAAACACTAGAACCCAGCACGACCCCCTACAGTACACAAACACCACTGCACTATCCTAAACCCTAAAACACTACCCCCAGCATGACCCCCTACACTACACAAACACCACTGCACTACCCTAAACCCTAAAACACTACCCCCAGCATGACCCCCTACACTACCTAAACACCACTGCACTACCCTAAACCCTAAAACACTACCCCCAGCACGACCCCCTACACTACCCAAACACCACTGCACTACCCTAAACCCTAAAACACTAACCCCAGCATGACCCCCTACACTACCCAAACACCACTGCACTACCCTATACCCTAAAACACGAACCCCTACACTACACAAACATGACTGCACTACCCTAAACCCTAAAACACTACCCACAGCACGACCCCCTACACTACACAAACACAACTGCACTACCGCAAACCCAAAACACTACCCCAGCACTACCCCCTATACTACCCAAACACCACTGCACTACCCTAAACCCTAAAACACTACCCCCAGCATGACCCCCTACACTACACAAACACCACTGCACTACCCTAAACCCTAAAACACTACCCCCAGCACGACCCCCTACACTACCCAAACACCACTGCACTACCCTAAACCCTAAAACACTACCCCAAGCACGACTCCCTACACTACCCATACACCACTGCACTACCCTAAACCCTAAAACACTACCCCCAGCACGACCCCCTACACTACTGCACTACCCTAAACCCTAAAACACTACCCCCAGCATGACCCCCTACACTACCCAAACACCACTGCACTATCCTAAACCCTAAAACACTACCCCCAGCACGACCCCCTACACCACCCAAACACCACTGCACTACCCTAAACCCTAGAAAAGAAACCCATGCCCAATCCCCCTTACCTCTCACTCCTCATGGTTCCTCTCTCCTCGTGGTTCCTGCTTCATGTCGTCTCTGAGGGGCGGTGCACGTCGTTGTGAGGAAAGTGAACAGCCTCTCTTTCCTTACAACGACATGGATCGTCTACATGTTTTTTAGAACGCATGGTCATTTACCATACATACCTTTACAACAAAATTCGTTGTAAAGGCATGCGTGGTAAATGACCATGCGTTGTAATGGTATCGCAAAGTAAAAAGTCGTTGTAACGCCTGTTTACCGATCGAAGCTGGCCCTGTTCTTCAGTGAGACGTTTATTTGATTAATTAGGAGGAAGGAATGTGGTTTTTTTTACCGAAAAGTGCATTCCCGGCTGTTGTATTGTCAAAGTGTCCGCGTGGCCTGGTTTCACTTCCGGTGAGAGAGTGGAAGAATCTGTTTGGATCTAAAGGAGTTCTGTTGTTGGACGGGGCCGGCGCGACATGTCATCAGAAAACATAGCTAATGGAAAGCGTCCTCCCTGAAGTGTGGAGCAGTGCCATGAGAGGTCAACGAGTGTGCGTCCCACCGCAGTATGACCGTACCGCGTGACCCATGTGCCGCCTCCAGGGTACGGGAGGCAGAAGCGGCATCGCAGGTCCTCTTGAAGACCGTTGTAGCACTAATTCTACATTTTGGTACTAGGGCATTTTAACTTCGTTGTTCCTGCCAGATACAAAGAGAAGATCCTGTGTTATTCAGTGCCCTCGTTACCTTTTTGTGGGTTGTGGTGCTTGTCACTTCGCTGCCCCGCCGGTGCACACGACTGGGCACCCCACCTCGTGTGCCATCTGCAGGGCCTCTGCCCTCGGATCACTGGTTTCGGTTTCTGGAGTGGCAACATAAACAGTTGCTCCCAAAGGACTAGCCTGAACACTTAGGTGAATATCCCCTGCACCAGCATTCCACGGAAATTCTTCCCTAACTCTCCCACGCCAACGAGGACGTCATAATAGCACGTCTCCGCTCGCGACACCGTATGACGTCATCGGAGCCATAAGAGGACCTCGCCGGCATGCTGACGTCAGTTCCACCCATTTTTTCCGTGCCACCGAGGCAAACAGGGACCGAGACATTTTCACATGTATACATAGTATAATAAATATATATATATATTCACTGAAAAACCATAGGTTTCAGGCACGTTATAGTTAGAAATTAGCATTTAAAAACCTTAGAAATTCACTGAAAAAACCATAGGTTTCAGGCACGTTATAGTTAGAAATTAGCATTTAAAAACCTTAGAAATTCACTGAAAAAACCATAGGTTTCAGGGGCGTTATAGTTAGTTGGACATTTCACTCGTACAAAACCATAGAAATTCCCCCGTTATAGTTAGTTCAGCTAACTATAACTCGCGTGTCCGCAATGCACTGCTGATGACGTCACATATTACATCACTCATGACATGGTCAGTGACATCACTGATGACATCTCAAATGACATCACTGATGACATCACTGATGACATCATCCAGTGAATGTGTGTTTTTCTGAAAATTAAATATGTTTTATTTATATATGTATATCTCAAGGTCGATGGAAGAATAAATGGGTATATAAGTGTCTAAATGGATGATTTTTTTTGTAAAATTGAATGTATAACTGACTAAGTGTATCTTAGTGAATACATGGGTTAGTGAGTAATATTTACATATGAAAATATCTGTATCAATCTCTCACTTTGTGTATAAGTGGCTGCATGGGTTGGTGAGTTGCTACATGAGTGTCTATATGGGTTATTAGTTGGTTTTTTGAGTATCAGTATGAGTGTCTGAGTGTCTGTATGGTTCGGGTGGGGGTATTACTTAGTGCATAGATGCATGAATGAGTGACTCACTGTTTGTATGTGTTGAAGACAGCATGTGTGCAGGACTGTATAGGTGGATGAGTATGTGTATGGGTGTGTTAGTGAGTGAATGACTGCCTCAATAGTGTCTTTATGAGTAACTACATATGTTTTAAACTAGTATATGTGAGTATTGGTGTATATAAGTGAGCATATGTGAGAGTGAGAGATTGGAAGAGTTCCTGTACAAATAAGTAGGTGTTTCTATAAGTGATTGTTTAAGAGAGTAAGTATGTGTAAGTTTCTGTAGAAGTAAGTGTGGTAGTGTGTGTATAACTGTATATGCAAGTAAATGGATGTTTGATACTTTGTTTGCATGTGTGACTATAGTAACTCTATGGATGAGTGGCGGTGTGTAACAGGATGTATAGGTGTATGAGTACATATGATGAGTGAGTACATGTATGAGTGACTGTATAGGGACTGTTGGTGAATGAGTGGATGTGTGTGTAGATCTTGGAATTACTGAATAGGTGTGTTGTAACTGGTATTGGTATGCCCATTGTTTTGAAAATGTTAGTTTGTATTTTTGAGTGTGTGTATCAAAGGTTATATTAGGGTGAGAGGAGGCCTGCCACTCTATCACAAGGATGATGTCATCAGTGATGTCATTTGAGATGTCATCAGTGATGTCATGAGTGATGTCACTGACCATGTCATGAGTGATGTAATATGTGACGTCATCAGCAGTGCATTGCGATGCCGCGAGTTATAGTTAGCTGAACTAACTATAACGGGGGAATTTCTATGGTTTTGTACGAGTGAAATGTCCAACTAACTATAACGCCCATGAAACCTATGGTTTTTTCAGTGAATTTCTAAGGTTTTTTAAATGCTAATTTCTAACTATAACGTGCCTGAAACCTATGGTTTTTTCAGTGATTATATGTATATATACAGACATATAAATACATATATGGTGTTTGGGGATGTATATATATATATATATATATACATATATATATATGAACACTTGTCCTTGCAGATAACTAAGTAAATTCGGCACTCCATTCAGCGAGTAAGATTATTTTATTCAGAAAGTTTGGCTGCAGCAACGATCTATTACGCTGGCGTTTCGGCTCACTGCCTTTATCAACAATGTTCTGCCATTTTTCTGACATATTTACAGCCACATGTACCAACACATAACAATAATCATAAAAGAAATTAACAAACACATGGTTTCTCTACATTGGAGTTTATGGTAGTCTTTTTTCTTTTATATTCTTTTCAAATTCTAAATACATTTTCTCATGAAATATCAACATTGCACATACTTCAATTAGAAAAAGTAAAAACATATTAAGAATCATGGACATGTGATAAACATTGATAAGCTGTTAATCAAGTCCTATCAGCATCTTCTCTAAGAGCAATCATTATAAATCTCACATAGAGTAGAGTAAATAAAGATTTAGCTAATATTGAGCAAACATACAGTAAATGAAATACAATCCTGTGTCACAAGTTTATATGCCCAATCAAGCCCAAGTGGGCTAATATAAAATACTCTAAGATGCAAAGACTACTAAAATAAAATAAAAGAAATTGGGCCATTCACCTCTAACCAAAGTCCCAAAGGGTACCGGGACTAAGACTTCCTTTCCATATCGAAGCTTTAAATAGTCTTCAAGAACTTCTAATTCTTGTTCGCAACATTCTGATTACCCTGTGGAGGAACACACATAAAGTGAAAGGGCAACCTTTACTACAAGCAACTATAGGTCAGGCTGAAAGTAAAACAATATAATGTTAAAATCATACAGGGATAGGAAGCAGCGTTGAAGTTTCACTCTATAAATAAAAATACATTTCTTCATCATGAATCGATCCCCTAGGTTCCTTACTGTCTAATGAAAGAATATATTTTGTTTCCAGAATTCTCAATTTTCTCTCTCTGTTGTCTGTTCTCTCATCCTGTTTCACCCCATCAATCACACTTTTTCATGCCCAACGTCAACCTCTTGGTAATATCGGGCCACCAGATAGCTTTTGCCACAATATTTTATGGCTCGAAGGTGTTGCAGTATTCTCTTGTGTACTTGGAGAGTAGTACTCCCCACGTACAACTTCTGACAGCCACATTTGAGAATGTACATGACAAATTCACTTTTACATGTATAGTGTCCCTTTATTTTTTGTGCTGCCCTTCCTAGTTGTATTTCATTCAGGTTTTCTCCATTTCTACATGCCTTACACATGTTACATCATGGGAAGCCATCCTTCGGTTGTAAACTACTTTCTACTCTCACATCACTATGGACCAATATATTCCTCATAGAGTTTGCGCTCTTGAATGTTATCCTGGATCTAATAGGTATGTCCTCCCATATGACTGGGTCACTTCTTAAAATATGCCAATGCTCCTGCAGTATATTACTGAGTTTCTGGTGTGAGCTGTGGTACGTTGTGTCTTTCCCTTGTCTGCCTTACTTTTGGTTCTGAACAACATGCTTTTTCTTTTCAGTTTCTCTAATCTGTTTCTGGTTTCTGTGAGGATTCTAGTATAGTATTCCCATTCTTCAAACCTCATAACCTTTTCATCTTTTACTTGTCTCTAACTCTTTTCTGTATTGCATATCCTTCTGGCTCTCAGAAACTCACCTTAGGGAAAGCTATTGATAAGTGGTTTGGAGTGGAAGCTTTTAGCATGCAGTATGCTGCTACCTGCACTAGGTGTTCTGAACAATGTAGCAACCAGTTGATGTTCTGCCACCTCTCCTTTAACATCCAGGAACTCTGCTTCAATAGCACTAATATAGCTGGTGAACTTCAGGTTCAGAGAATTAGAGTTGATTTCAGTTAGAAACAACTCTGCTGTGTTTTTGCTTCCTCTCAATGTTACGAAAATATTATCTATAAAAAGCAGCCATAAAGAAATGTGGCTGTTCCATTTGTCTAGCGGATGATTATTTAGATCCTTTTCTTCCCACCAACCCATAAGTAGGTTGGCAAAAGTAGAGGCAAAGCATGTGCCCATAGCAGTCCCCTGTTTCTGTTCAAAGATGTCATGGTTGAAATAGAATATGTTGTGTTTGAGGCACAAAACTCATCATTTCTAATAGCATCAGGTCGTGCTTGTAAAATCTTATATGTCTTTGCTCAATGGCCCTTAACCCATCTTCATTGTGAATACTGGTATAGAGGGACTGTACGTCTAATGTCATGAGTATCATGTCTTCTTCCCACTGTATGTCATGTATATGTTTCAAAAATTCAGTGATATCTTTAATGTATGAAGGTAGCATCTCCACAAAGGGTCTCAGAAATATATATATGTACTTAGATACATTCTTGAATAGATCTTCTTGAGCTGCTATGATTGGCCTGCCTAAAGGTTTTTTTGGGATCTTTGTGTATCTTAGGTATTAGATAAAATACCAGTAAATTTGGTTTTTCAGTCTTAGGGAAGCTATACTCATAGCTACTGATAAGCCCTTCTGTTTTCCATCTAAGGAGGGCTGTATTGAAGTCTTGTTTTACTTCTCTATAGTTTGCTTTGTCTGCTTTCTTGTAGCAGGTAGTGTCCCTTAGTTGACCGTAAACATCTATTATATAAGCTTTTATGGACCAGAGAACAATGTTGCCTCCTTTGTCGGAGCCCCTAACTATCACTTCTGGGTTTTTGGATAGCTTTTCTAGTGTGGTCTTGTAGCTGTGATCAATATTATGTGCACTCTTCTTGTTCATAATTCCCATTTTTCTTAGTTCTTTTATCACTATGTCTGAAAATTGATCTAGACCATTGTTCATAGTGGGAGGCATGGCTTTGGACTTAGGCTTCATGGAGGAACCTTTTTCTACGAGACCCACACTCTTTCTCTTTCTAGTCTCTCAACCACATTTACCTGTTTGGCACTTCTGGTGTCATTACCATCTAACTCTAGTAATTCCTGCACTAGTGGTCTGTCACCTACTATTAGTTTCACACCAGTGTCAGTAATATTAGAGTTAACAAGTATAGGACATCTATGTTCTTTCATTTTGTACAATTTTAAAAGTTTTAGTTTTCTAGTAAATATAAACAGATCTATTTTGCTCTCAGTGTAGTAAAAGTTCTTGGTTTGGCAGTATGAAAGCCCTAAACTCAAGTTCTTATAATCTTCTTTTGTAAGTTCTTCATTAGTCAGGTTGATTACCGTCTTGGTATCTCTCAGTATCTCCTGTTGCTCCTAGTCACTTTCCAATTGTTCTCTCTATGTTTCCTGTTTCCTTGACCACCTCTTCTTTTTGCCCTCTGCCTCTTTCTCTTTGCCTTGTACACCCTCTCCAAGGTCTGTGGTTTGATCAAATTCATCCTGCAATATTGTATGTCCTCCCATTCTTTTTCCCTCATCATAGTCAGTGTCTGAGATGCCTGTGTTGCTTGCTATAGGTTCATGTTGGATCTTCCTATTGTCACCCAGTCTCAGTTTCTGTAAGTTATCAAACCTTCTGGCAAAGTGTATATATTTGGCCAGATTGGTAATCTAATCTGTCCCAATTAAATGTGTGTGCTTTCCACTGGATGGTGCTTTCTTCCACCTCATTCAGTCTTTCCATCATAGTTTTTGTTAATGATTGCACTGGTTCTTGATTTTCTTCTTTGTCAATGATTTCTCTCAGTTCTTTGATTTCTGCTGTGATTCTTTCTCTGTCATTCAGTGCATATTTAATCAGGATTCGGATCCTTCTGGCTGAATTGTTGGCATTATGTTCAGCCCATTCTTTTAGCCTCTCTGGATAAGGGTTCTCATATTTGGGCATAGTCAAAATGCGGAGTCCTCTTGGTAATCTGCCCACATCTATGTGCTTTTGGAGGATTCACATTCTCAACACTTGGTTAATTCCATTTTATCAGACAATATTTCAGTATAGATATTCTGATACTCAACTACAGAGAATGCTGAGGCAAGCACACACAACTCTTTCACCATTGCCAGGTTTAACTTTTACATTTTTTATCTGAAATTTTAGGACCACGTTAAGTACCTAGAAACAATGGGGCAGATTTACAAGCCCCTTGCGAAACATTTACGCCGCCGTTGCATCACTTCTGTGACACAGCGGTGTCGTAAACAATGCGCTACGTTGTGACAAATTTACAACATGACGCATCTAGGGAAATGCGTCATGTTGTAAAGCCCTGCGTCACATTATACCTGCGTCAGGTATAATGTATGCAGGGTGGGCGTTCCCATGCAGGAAAGCCTCGTAAAAGTGACGCAGTGAAATCTACAAGATTTCACTGAGTCACTTTTACGACGCCGCTGCGTCAAAACCTTACCCCTGCTTCAAGCAGGTGTAAGGAGTGACGCAGCACAGCAAGTATAGGCCACCCCTGAGCAGTGCTGGAGTTGCGTCGAGCTTGCGACACGACTCCAGCACTGCGTTACCTTTACGCTGACAGATGCGTCACACATCTGTCAATCCTTGCGCCACAGTGCGCCGCATTGTAAATGCGATGCATCCATGGTGGCGCAAGGTTTTTTTTACGTGACGCAGATTAACTGACGCATCTCTGCTGATATGCAGAGATGCGTCAGTTCTTGTAAATCTGCCCCTATGTATTGTGAGTGTTGCCAAAAAACTATTGTTTGTTATTTTTAAAGTTTCATCTAAAGTACATATATCTTTCATTGTTGTCAAAACCCTGTATACAACCAGCAGGATAGAGTTTTGAAGTTATATTAAATGTTATTCTCATTAGAGGTGGCTCCTGACACAGAGACAGAGATCACTCGCTCTCATGTTCTTTCCTCCACTTTGTGTCCCTGTATTGCTGAACATTGTAGCTGACCTTTGCTGTCTTGCAGCAAGTACCGATGCTGCCATGTTAGTCATTGTTTCCGTGTAAAGTGTATTAACCCTTCTCCTAGCTGCTCGCGTGCACTGGTTGGTGCCCTAACACGGCGTCCCACTCTGTAATGCTCCTGATACAGAGACAGAGATCACTCACTTCCAAGCATCGGGACTCCCTCGTGGGAAGTCCTCTGACTTCCTCGCTGGACATCTCAGCCTCGGGTGCTTCATCCCTTCTGTGTTTCTCGATCTGGAGTACAGGCGCCGTCCCGCCGCTTCCTGCTTCTGTCCCAGTGCAGATTTTCTGGTTGGCGCGTGACAGCGGGCGATGCCGTTTAAGGCATCTTGCTGCCGACGCCCGTAGGATGAACACTTGTCCTTGTAGATAACTAAGAAAATTCCGCACTCCATTTAGTAGGCAAGATGATTTTATTCAGAAAGTTTGGCTGTAGCAACAGTGTATTACAGACGCGTTTCAGCTCACTTCCATTGTCAACAATGTTCTACCATTTTTTAGCAATGTGTAAGGACTTTGACAAGTGGGATCTTTCTTGTCCTCTCCTGGAGAAAGAAGAGTCAATGGTTGTCTCTTTAAGTTACTAGGAGTACGCAATGTGTAAAATTACCTAGAAGCTCTTCCGTTTTTGGCTGCGCCCCATCTACCCTTAGTAGTATGCAAAGGTCTTCTTACCTTTAGCTAGGTTGATGACAGTTTACCAAAAGTCCCCCCAGCAAGTGTGTTTCCTCTGCAATTTCACACTGAAAAATGATTGGAAATCCTTGATGGAGGTGAATACATCGTTGATCTATCAGAGCACAATCTGTAGTGATTGTGATCAGTGGGTTCCTTCTTGTCCTCTCCTGTTGAGAGTATAGTCCATAGTTCTCCCTTTAAATTACTACGAGTATGCAAGGGTGCAAAATCACCTAGAAGCTCCTCCAGTTTGTCCCTACCCCATCTATCTTAGTTGTATGCAATGGTCTTCCCGCCTTTTGCCAGGATGATGACAACTTACCAATAGGTCCCCCAGTGCATTTCTCGCTGATTTTGGTAATGTGTCCTTGATGCAGAGGAATATGAAGACATATCCACCAGACAAAGAAGCACTTACTTCATGCCCTAAGGCAATGATAATTTGCGCCCTCGCCATGCACTGCTAATTACCGCACATGTTACATCAGTAATGACATATTCTAGGACATTATTGATAATATCACTGCAACATTTGCAATAAAGTTAGTGGTGAGAAACTAGTGCATGGCGGGGAGCGGGTTAAAGATACTTTAGGGCACGAGTTATAGTTTCTTCAGATAAGTGCAACTATAAATGCTGAATTTCTATGGTTTTGTGTGTGTAAAATCTGAACCTAAATATAAAGCCCTGTAACCTTTTTTCTTATTTTGAGCAAAAATATATATATGCAAAACTTAGGTGAAAGTGACATTGTTAGATGAACATGTCAATTAAAAACTTTTTTTTTTAAGCAGTACATATTTAAACTTAAAAAAACGTTGAATATATATATATATTCACTGAAAAAACCATAGGTTTCAGACACGTTATAGTTACAAATTAGCATTTAAAAACCTTTGAAATTCACTGAAAAAACCATAGGTTTTAGGGACAGTTATAGTTACTTGGACATTGCACTCGTACAAAACCCGTGAAATTCCCCGTTATAGTTAGTTCAGCTAACTATAACTCGCGCTCCGCAATGCACTGCTGATGACGTCACATATTACATCACTCATGACATGGTCAGTGACATCACTGATGACATCACTGATGACATCTCAAATGACATCACTGATGACATCATCCAGTGACTGTGTGTTTCTCTAAAGTTTAAATATTTTTAATATATATAGGAAAAGACGTATTGAAGAATGAGTGGGTGTGTAAGTGTCTGTATGGATGATTTAGTAGGTGCGTGACTGACTCTATAAGTGAGTGATTTAACGTATCTTACTGAATGCATGGGTTAGTGACTAAACTGGGTGAATGTCTGTATCCGTCTGTCTGTTGCTGTGTAAGTGGCTGCATGTGTTTGTGAATAGCTACATGAGTGTCTATTTGAGTTATTGAATGCTTGTGTGAGTATCTGTATGGGTGCCTGAGTGTTTGTGTGGGAGGGGTGTGTGCGACTCTGTGCATAGATGTGTGAGTGGGTGATTCACTGGGTGGATGGTTTCAAGAGTGCATCTGTGATAGACTGTATGGGTGGGTAAGTGTGTGTAAGAGTGTGTTAGTGAGTGAATGTATGTCCCAGTGGTACATGTGTGAGTAACTACATATGTGAAAGGCAGTATATATGTGTGTTGGAGTATATAAATAGCTATAAGCTGAGAGTGACTGATTGTGATAGTGGCTGTATGGATGAGTGTGTGCTTGTATCAGTGATTGTATAAGAGCGTAAGAATGTGCTAGTATTTGTATGAGTAAGTGAGCTGGTGTGTGTATAACTGTATAGGTGAGTAAATGGTAGTGTGTTTAATTATTTGCATGACTGACTAGGTGTGTGAGTACCTCTATGGATGAGTGGCGGTGTTTGAGTGTCTATATAGGAGTATGAGTGCATATGATAGTCCTGGTACTGAGTGACCGTAAGTATGAGTGACTGTACGGGTGAGTGAGTGGATGTGTGTGTGTAGACCTAAGAATCAGTGAGTGGGTATGTAGTTATTGGTGTTGGAGTGTCTATGGTTTTGCGAATGGCAGTCTGTAATTTAGAGTGGGTGTATCAAAGGTTATATTAGGGTGTGAGGAGGTGCATCAGATTATCACGTGGATGATGTCATCAGTGATGTCATTTGAGATGTCATCAGTGATGTCATCAGTGATGTCACTGACCATGTCATGAGTGATGTAATATGTGACGTCATCAGCAGTGCATTGCGGGCGCGAGTTATAGTTAGCTGAACTAACTATAACGGGGGAATTTCACGGGTTTTGTACGAGTGCAATGTCCAAGTAACTATAACTGTCCCTAAAACCTATGGTTTTTTCAGTGAATTTCAAAGGTTTTTTAAATGCTAATTTGTAACTATAACGTGTCTGAAACCTATGGTTTTTTCAGTGAATTTCAAAGGTTTTTAAATGCTAATTTGTAACTATAACGTGTCTGAAACCTATGGTTTTTTCAGTGAATTTCAAAGGTTTTTAAATGCTAATTTCTAACTATAACGTGCCTGAAACCTACGGTTTTTAGTGAATTTCAAAGGTTTTGTAAATGACAATTTTTAAATGTATTAATTGTTATATTAATTTTTTTCATACTGATTTACTACATTTTTAAAAACAATTTTTTTACATATTTTATTTTTAAATTACATTGTAATTACATTATACATTACATTACAAAAATACTTTCTCTTAATGAATTACTTTAGTTTAAATACTTTGCAGATAGGCAATAGACTTTTAAGTACAGTAGTTACAGTTGTTGCAATGGGCAACACATTTTCAAACACAATGCAACATTCAGCTCAATGTGAATTTCTAGTTAAATGCAATTAGTTACTTTATGGATTACTTTTTCTAACCACAGGACTGGATCCTAGATTCAGTCCTGGTACATCTCCTGTAAACAGTTGAGTAAAAGCGTTTGGGTTACAGTCGTGATTTTTAAGGAATATTATTGTATTTTAAAAGTTGACACTTAGAAATTTTTTCTCATAGAATCACCAATGTTATCCTATGGAAGGAAATTCACTTAGCAGGTAAAAACTGTTATCGTTACTTTTTCTTACTCAGTGTTGGATCCTGGATCCAGCACTGGTGCATCTCCTGTAAACAGTTGAAAGAATGCGTTTAAGTCATACAGGCGATTTTTAAGGAATATTTGTAGTTTGTGAAAATCAACACTTTGAAACTTTTTGCTGAAAACCAGTCAATGTTAGCCTATGAAGGAAATTCAAGTTACCGGTAAGTACGGTTAAAATTACTTTTGAGGATCAGTACTGGGCTGAAACATGCAGCACTGAGGTCTCTCCTGATAACAGGTGAGTAAATCGGAATTCGTATTTTGGCTGATTTTAGAGGAATATTTTAAAGTTCCAAAACTCCACACTTAGAAGAATTTCCAAGTGAAACCAGTCAATGTTAGCCTATGGAAGGAAATTCAAGTTACTGGTAAGTACGGTTAAAATTACTTTTCAGGACCAGTACTGGGCTGAAAGATGCAGCACTGAGGTCTCTCCTGATAACAGGTGAGTAAATCAGAATTGGATTTCGGCTGATTTTAGAGGAATATTTGTATGTTTCAAAAATCAACACTTAGAAGAATTTCCAAGTGAAACCAGTCAATGTTAGCCTATGAAGGAAATTCAAGCTACCGGTAAGTACGGTTAAAATTACTTTTCAGGATCAGTACTGGGCTGAAAGATGCAGCACTGAGGTCTCTCCTGATAACAGGTGAGTAAATCGGAATTCGTATTTCGGCTGATTTTAGAGGAATATTTTAAAGTTCCAAAACTCCACACTTAGAAGAATTTCCAAGTGAAACCAGTCAATGTTAGCCTATGAAGCAAATTCAAGTTACCGGTAAGTACGGTTAAAATTACTTTTCAGGATCAGTACTGGGCTGAAAGATGCAGCACTGAGGTCTCTCCTGATAACAGGTGAGTAAATCGGAATTCGTATTTCGGCTGATTTTAGAGGAATATTTTAAAGTTCCAAAACTCCACACTTAGAAGAATTTCCAAGTGAAACCAGTCAATGTTAGCCTATGAAGCAAATTCAAGTTACCGTAAGTACGGTTAAAATTACTTTTCAGGATCAGTACTGGGCTGAAAGATGCAGCACTGAGGTCTCTCCTGATAACAGGTGAGTAAATCGGAATTCGTATTTCGGCTGATTTTAGAGGAATATTTTAAAGTTCCAAAACTCCACACTTAGAAGAATTTCCAAGTGAAACCAGTCAATGTTAGCCTATGAAGGAAATTCAAGTTACCGGTAAGTACGGTTAAAATTACTTTTCAGGACCAGTACTGGGCTGAAAGATGCAGCACTGAGGTCTCTCCTGATAACAGGTGAGTAAATCGGAATTCGTATTTCGGCTGATTTTAGAGGAATATTTTAAAGTTCCAAAACTCCACACTTAGAAGAATTTCCAAGTGAAACCAGTCAATGTTAGCCTATGGAAGGAAATTCAAGTTACTGATAAGTACGGTTAAAATTACTTTTCAGGACCAGTACTGGGCTGAAAGATACAGCACTGAGGTCTCTCCTTATAACAGGTGAGTAAATCGGAATTCCTATTTCGGCTGATTTTAGAGGAATATTTGCACAATGGTGAAGGGAGGGGGCGGGGCCTGAGGTGACATCTGTGCAAACGCGCCCCGTGGCACCTTTTAAGTTGGGGGATTAAGTCCCCTTGAATCCTGAGGGTCCCTAGGGGCCAACTAGCCCACCAGGAACCTCCAATATGCGCCAGGGGCTGCGTTGCAGAGACGTGTAGAGAGGCCACACCCCTTTACACCTCTCTGCAACGCAGCTCTGTGGCGCTTTCTGGATGTACCTGTTGGGCTAGTTGGCCCCCAGGGACCCTCAGGATTGAAGGGGATTTAATTCCCCATCTTAAAACGCGCCACGGGGCCTGTTTGCACACATGTCACCTGAAGCCCCGCCCCTCCTTCACCACTAGTGCAAACGCGCCCGTGGCGCGTTTTAGGTTGGGGATTAAGTCCCCTTGAATCCTGAGGGTCCCCGGAGTCCAACTAGCCCACCATATACCTCCAAAAAGCGCCACAGAGCTGCGTTGCAGAGAGGTGTAAAAGGGGTGTGGCCTCTCTACACGTCTCTGCAAGGCAGCCCCCTGGCGCATACTGGAGGTTCCTGGTGGGCTAGTTGGCCCCAGGGACCCCAGTATTCAAGGGGAATTTGCCCCCTCTGCAAATGCGCCAGGGGCGCGTTTGCAGAGTGGTGAAGGAAGGGGCGGGCCTGCGGGCCCGAACCTTTTTTTTTTTGTCCCCTGAAGGGGGCTGTGTAGCCCCCTTCCTTTTCTCTTTTTGGGCCCTGGGGACCCCATCCCCCAGGGCCTTACCCCTTTTTTTAAATTACAAAAAAAAAAAAAACCGGGAAGGGGGCCGCGTGGCCCCCTTCCCTGGGCCTGTATTGGCCCCGGGACCCCATCCCCCGGGGCATGGCCTCTATATTTATTATTTTGAGGGGGCAGCGTGGCCCCCCTCCTCTGGCCATTTTAAGGCCCCGGGACCCCATCCCCGGGGCTGGCCCTCTCCGTTAGGGGACTGTGGGGGTCCCCAATCCCCCACAGTCCCGCCGGCTCCCCACGTCCCTTGGGAGCTGGCATTGCTAGTTCCACATGGGGAGCAGCTGACATGCTGCTCCCCATGTGGAAAAGCATCGCTTTGGATATTGGAAGAGAGCAGGTTTCCCTGCTCTCTCTTCCAATATCCAAGCAGTTTGCTATGGCAGGACGGGAGCCGCAAGGCTCCCGTCCTGCCATAGCAAACTACAGTGTCCCGGGGTAGGCACCCGGGACACTGCAGGAGCCGACCCTGGGGGTGGTGGTCCCCAGGGCCATCAAGGGCTCCAGGAGGGGGCCGCGCGGCCCCCTCCCATTCAGTACACAGCCCCGGGGAGGTGGTGGTCCCCGGGGCTCTGGGGTCCGTAACGGACCCCTATATTAAAATGTTTAGTGCCCCGGGAGGTGGCGGTCCCGGGCGTGTGGGGGCTGGAGCCCCCACACTGGTTTTATTTTAATTTAAAAAAGCCCGGGGAGGTGGTGGTCCCGGGGCTGCGGGAGGGCTCAGAGCCCTCCCGCACCATTTTTCAAAAAAGCCCCGGGGGTGGCGGTCCCGGGGCTTAGGAGGCCCTTTGAGGCCCCCACACATTAAATTATCCCCCACCATGCCCCCGGGACTTGGGCCACCCGGGGCAATTAACATCGAAGCGCGTGAGACCGCGCTTCGATTTGCCTCGGCAGGATTCGCGCACCCTGAGCGCATCCTGCCGATTTAAAACATTTTTTAATTTTTTTGCCCAGGGGTCCTTGTGGGACCCCTGAGCAAACCTAGGAGTCAGGGTGTTTCTACCCTGCCCCTTTGTGCGCTTTGCGCACTTGTTTCTGTCCTCGGTTCTACCGAGGGACAAAATGGCTGCCAACATTTCCTGAATCGGAATGTTGACAGCCAGCTGACAGCCAATTAACATGCAGCTCGTGATCGGGATGGTGCGCGCAGGGTGCGCTGAGGGTACGCGGACCCTACTCGGCCATAGATATCACTAACTTTTTACTTTTCATTTTCTCAGCAACTACTGAACGGATTTACACCATTTAACAAAAGGGTTCTTTCTGAACCAAGAACTACCTCTTTGCCAAATTTGGTGCAATTCCGTTCAGCAGTTCAGGCTGTAGCCGTGTCTAAAGTTTCCTATGGAAAAGTGCATGGGGAAAACACGCTTTGGGACCCCCTTTTTCTCGGCCCCCGCTGACGTAATCCCCCGAGACTTTCAGGGTAGGAGCGGACCGGAGTGGGCCACAAAGTTTGAAAATTTCGCGAAGATACGTCAACCGGCAAGAGAGTTATTTCAAATAGAATGTCGCGGATTTCCTATGGATAATAGGTTGTAACTATAACTATCTACTGGCGACCGCCAGTAGATAATATATATATATATATATCTGTAGCAGAACTGCAATGTTTACATGAAAAACACACATAGGTTATTCAACCAAACACTCCTGAATGAATTCGGCTATTAAAGTAAGCAGAGACTGGGCCCAATCCACTGCTTGTTTCTGAACTGCACTCCACTGCGGTCGTTGGTCTTAACTTTCGAACTTGCACCGGTCTCAGATGCCCAGATACCCGTGGTTGTCACTTTGTTCTTTTTGGCACTATTTTTTACTTTAAACTTTAAAAAGATCATTACTCAGGTTCTATTGAATGGATTTTTGTGCTTTTGGGGTCAAAAGGCAATCTTAAAGATATCCTGTCTCTTGCCTCTTATCAAAAATCCTGTCGGCGAAAGTCATCCTTGGCAGATGGCATCCTGGGAACTTGAGGAGGGCCAGGTTTATGACAGGCTGTAGTCAGTGTATTATTCACACATGCTGTGCCATGTGCCTTGCACCAGCAGGTCATTGACAGTGGTCCGGTACATTTCCATGCTAGAATTAATTATCTATTGAATTAATATCTGTTCTGATTTAGCAATTCTCCACAGTTCACACAACCCCGAGTGCCTGAACATTTGCCTTAGATCCGTCAGAACTTACTTCCTACAAAGATAGCACAGTTCTTATGTCACTCTTTCCCGGCACTTTTCAGACTGCAGCAGAGCGGGAACCCAAAGAGGGTCAGTCCATGCTATCATAAAGCTCAGACCCAGACAATCAAGAGTATAGCTTTTCAGACCTGGAGGGTGTAGGCGCTTTATTACTAATTCGTATTATTATAGTCACAATGATAGTCGTTCTGAGGATACTGACTGAGGCAGCCTCTCCACAGTAGGATAGAAGGTGTCCATCAGCTTCTGAGGCCATCATGAGGGGGTGAAAGTCATTGAAATGAGGGCTCTATCATCACCCAGTATTATTAAGGGGCGGTAATGGGGTTTTATTCGAGATGCATCAACAATGAAAGCACTAGGTTATCGGCTGTTGGTGTTTAATAAACATTTTATTTCATGTTGTTCTTTAGAAAATGAGTCTTTATCAATCAAATACACCAATGTATAACTGATTAAACTGGAAATATCTGCAGGAGTGCAAACATTTTCACTGAGGTACCGTTTTGTCAATAAGTTGGTACCACAACACTGCCAAAGACATATGTGAGCATAGGAACAAATGGTGCCGCATTTCATGAAAATTACATTATTCCCTAAACTGCCATGACAGTAAGAGGTGACTCAGTTCATTCTCTTTACAATACGTAAGTTCTGCAAATTTTAGAAAAAAATAACGTCCCCAAACATTTCCTCACATACACTTCACACAGACTCCAAGGCAGGTCAGTCCTACTGGTTGTGAACAGAGGTAAGAAAGCTATATGTACTTTAGATGAAACTTTATAAATAACAAACAATAGTTTTTTGGCAACACTCACAAGACAGTTTCTAAGTACATAACGTGGTCATGCAATGTTAGATAATATGTCAAAGTTAAGCCTGGCAATGGTGAAAGAGTTGTGTTTGCCTGCCTTAGCCTTCTCTCTGGTTGAGTATCAGAATATTCATACTGAAATGTAGTCTGACAAAAACATCATTTACACAAAAAATTGTCCCATTGGGTGTAAATCAACTACTTTAACTATCATTTTGTAGACAAAATTTAGGGGACAATTTTTATGTCAGAAAATCTTGTAACAACACTATCGTGGTACCACACCTTCTCAGAACGGGATGGCTAGTGGTAATCACGTGTCCTGGTTAAACCCCTTGCACATCACACACACAAAGGTGCATTCAGTGGCATAGTAAGGGGGGGCCAGGGGGCGGCCTGCCCCAGGCATCGTGTTTTGGGGGCGGCAGTCTCCCACCACCCCTTTGCTCGTACCAGAGGGTGTTGCATAGCCGCACATGAATCGCGCCACCCCACCAGCCCCCCCATGGCCGTCACGGGAATCCGTCAGCACCCACCCGCTCTTACATGTTGATGTGGGCGGCAAACGCCGGTGCCGCACCGGGCGGCCAATGGCCTAGCTATGCCACTGCGTGCATTCACAATGAATAGGCAGGTGAGAACTCATTAACTCTTACTGGCTGTGGGGCCGCCGTAGTGGTTACAACCTCATAATTGGGACTCATCCTTCTGTCCACCCATCCTCAAAACACAATATCAGTTTGAGGTACAGGGAAAATGTGGAACATGTGGACTGACAAGCATCTTGAAATTACAGGAACATATAGATTAACCTATAGTAGCATGAATCCAGCTCTCTCTAGATTTTGGTGAGGTGACTGTGTTACAAGAAGGGCACATTACTTCACATTGATGTAGTCACCACTTTGACCTTTACTCACCTGTGCTTCGGATCACTGAGTTGGAAGCTTGAAGATGCTCCTTATTCCAGAGGGAGGCAGATGAAGGCAGTGCTCTTATGCCAGAGATCCAGTTGGACTTCATGCGTCTGCCAGATTGTGACCAGCCAGATCTCCACCTTACCCTGGTATGAGAGGGATAGTCAGTCTGTGCTTTGAAGTCTCAAGTATGTGCACCTGGTCGCTTCAGGAAGCTGGTACAATAGAAAACATATAAAGATATTTCTGAAACCTTGCTTCTAGTGTGTGTCGCCTCACCTGCATGTGCTTAAGAACAGCAGAGACTTGTTAGGGTGATCAACTGGCAACCAATTCAGGACATAAATTCAGGGCAGGAGGTCAAAATTCAGGACAAAACTTCGGGACAAAAGGTACACATCAGAGGAGGTTGCGCAATAGTATATAAGTAAGTAAATAGACAGCCACATAAGTACAAGTCAAACTAGGTTTATATTAGGTTGAAACAATCGTGCACTTCACTTTTTTTCAGTATGCACGCAGCTTTGAGCAACTGTGCAGGTCTTTTTGTGGTATTTCATATGATAA
Source organism: Calotriton arnoldi (assembly GCA_963921515.1). Classification (NCBI taxonomy): domain Eukaryota; kingdom Metazoa; phylum Chordata; class Amphibia; order Caudata; family Salamandridae; genus Calotriton; species Calotriton arnoldi. The sequence goes on from CAWUFW010022983.1 coordinate 27,760, forward strand.
TAATCTATTTATATGATTAATGCACTGGGTTGTCAAGTCTGATATTTTGTTTACAATTCATGGTCCTGAGCAGGCATGTTTGGTGAGAGAAATGGTCGGGAAGATCTGCTCGGATAGACATTGTGAGATGTAAAGCGGCATGCATAGGCTGCAGCTATTCCATACCCAAACATATTCAACTATTTGCAAACCTATCCATCATGTATCCTTCCATCCATCATTTCACTCATCCACCCCTCAATCCACCCTTTCACTCATCAATCCATTATCCATCCATCCACCCTTTCACCCTATCCCTCCCCACACTCATCCATCCACTCTTCCACCCATCCGTCCATTCACTCATCCATCCAGCCATTTACCCTTTCACCCATCCAGCCATCCTTTCACTTACTCATCCATCCACCCAGTCACTCATCCTTCCACCCATTCACCCTTTCAGACATCCATCCATCTGTTAGAAATGGGGGTCTCTAGTTGGCAGAGATAAGTGCCGTTGTCCAAATAGGGACCCTTGCTTCTAGTCAGGGTAAGAGGATACGCACTTTAGATAACCCCTGTTCACCCCCTGGGTAGCTTGGCACAAGCAGTCAGACTTATCCCAAAGGCAATGTGTAAATAATTTGTACTCAAAACACACAGTAATACAGTGATAGCACCACAAATGGACACCACACCAGTTTAGAAAAATAAATTATCTTTATCTAAACTCAACAAGACCAAAACGACAAAAATCCAACATACATGCAATAAGAATATGACTTTAAAAAGGTTTCAAACAACTTGGCCCATAGAAAACTATGGATACGTGATTTCTCTCAAAGTACCTGTAGTTGCGACAAAATCCACAAGGCCAAACAGCAGCAGAGATGGTAAGCATCGAAAAACAAAGAGATGCGCCAGTTCCTGAGACCATTGAGAGGCGACGCAACAGTTCTACTGCACGCAGGAGAAGTGATGCGTTGTGTCTGGTCTGTAGTGGGAAGTGATGCGTCGACTCCAAGACGATTCTGGTGATGCGTTGGGAAAACTTGCCACACAGGTACGATGCGTGGAAATCCGGGATGCGGCAGTGATCGATGTGGTGGCATCGAGCAGCGTTGCATCGGTTTCTTCAGCCGCAATCCCTCGATGCGTCAGTTCTTGCAACGTCGACAGGCGCTGCATTGGATTTGGCAGCGGCATCGCGATGCGTGGAGATTCTTCTCGCACCGCAGTGCTGCATCAGGAAAACTGCCGCAAGAAGAGTGATGCAACGATTTTCTTGTAGTTGTGTTGCTTTTCCAGCTCCGAACAGCAGGCTCAACCTTCAGAGGCCCAACACAGTCACAGGCACCTCTTGGCAGGTCAGAACTCCCAGCAAGGAAGTTCAGGGGAGCTGGGGGTGAAGTTGTTGTGTCACTGAAACTTCAGAAAAGGAGGCCAGCACACACAGGCCCTTGGAGATCTACTTCAAGCAGGGGATACAGCACACAGCAAAGTCCTTATCCTTTCCTTGGCAGAATCAGCTTCTTGCAGGCCAACCCCAGACAGCACACATCAAAGGGGCAGTATTTCTCCAGCTCTTCTCCTTGGCAAACGTTCCTCATGGATTCCAGAAATGATCTAAAGTTCAGGGGTTTTAGGTCTAATACTTATACCCCAAAATGTCTTTGTTCTCTTTGTGCAAGGGTCTCTGAGCCCAGTCCAAACCAGTTCTGTCCTCTCTGGTGCAGCTGCCCGGTAGGAGGTGGAGTCAGCATTGTGTAAGGCAGACAGGCCCTATTCAGGTGCAAGGGAAATCTCCTCCTACCACTCTAAATGCAGGCTGGGCCTATTCAAGTGCTTGTGAGAACTCCTCCCCCTACTCTGAATGCATACCAGGTCTATTCAGCCCAGCCCTGACTCATTCAGGAAAGGCAGGACAAACATCAACCCCCCCGTGGCTGTCTGAGAGAATGCACCTCCCCAGCCCCGGTCACTCTAAAACCAGACAGTCAATACACAAACAGGCAGAGGCACACAGAATGGTTAAACAAGAAAATGCCTACTTTCTAGAAGTGGCATTTTCAAACACACAATTTAAAAACCATCTTTACTAAAAGATGTCTTATCATATTCTGAGTTCAGAGACCCTAAACTTTATTTCTCTATCTTGTCTCAATTGGAAGTTATATTTATAAGATGTTATAAATAAACTCCCATTCTATCCTATGGGGCAAGATAGCCTTTCAATAGTGAAAAACGAAATTGGCAGTATTTCACTATCAGGACATACCACAAACACCAGTACATGTCCTACCTTTCACATACACTGCACCCTGTCCAGGGGGGTATCTTGGGCCTACAATAGGGGTGACTTACATGTAAGAAAAGGGAAGGTTAGGGCCTGGCAAGTGGGTGCACTTCGACATGGCAGTTAACAAACTGCATACAGACACTGCAGTGGCAGGTCTGAGTTACGTTTTCTGGGCTACTCATGTGGCTGACACAATCAGTACTGCAGGCCCACTAGTAGCATTTGATTTACAGGCCATGGCACACTCAGTGCACTTTACTAGGGGCTTACCAGTAAATCAAATATGCCAATCTTGGCAAACCAATCATGTTCATAATTTACACAGAGAGCATATGCAATGTAGCACTGATCAGCAGTGGTAAAGTGCCCAGAGTCCTAAAGCCAACAACCACAGGTCAGGAAAAAAATAGGAGGAAGAAGTAAAATGTTTGGGGATAACCCTGCAAAAAGGGCCATTTCCAACACCATCCATCCTTCCTTGTTCTCTCCATCGACCCTTTCACTTTGCTATCCATCCATCCTTCCTTCCATCCACCCACACATCCATCTACTCATCCACTCATGAATCCATCCATTGACCCTATAACTCATCCATCCTTTCACTCATCCATCCATCCTTTCTCTCATCCATCCACCCTTACACTCCTTCACTCATCTATCCATCCTTTTGCCAATCTACCCTCCCTTTCACTCACTCATCCATCCGTACATCCACCCTTTCACTCATCCTTCCATCCATTCACCCTTTCACTTATCAATTCATCAATCCATCCATCATTTCACTCATCCATCCACCAATTCTCTTGCCCATCATTGACCCTTTCACTCATCCATCCATCCTTTCACTCATCCATCCACCCTTTTACCCATCCATCTACCCTTCCACAAATACATCATCTATTTATCTTTTCTCTCATCCATACTTCCACTCACTCATCCATTCATCCATCCTTTCTCTCATTATCCATCCATTCACCCTTTCATTCATCCACTCACCCTTTCACTAATCCATCCAGCCATCCAGCCACCCACCCATCCCTTTACTTACTCACTCACCCACCTTTTCACATTAATTATGAGCTGAGCCTTCGTCTGCAGAGTTGCAGACAGAAGAGACCCATCAGGAACTCTACACTCGCTGTAGTTCCTAAAGCAAAGGGAGGGGTTCAAGGTGCCCCTGTGCATAGGCAATCTGAAAACTTGGAAGTCATGAGTCATGCATGATGCACAGTGCCAGGACATGAGGTGACTGTGACATGGTGTTGTTTCCAGGGCTTTAAGTGGGATGACAAAAATTGAGGGGTCTCTCCAAAGGGGTGTTCAATGTAATTAAGGGCGTAGCTTAAAACACCTAAGCTAAAAAACTGTGCTTAGCATAGTGTGCTGCCCGACTGGTATTTTGCTGCTTCTGTCATTGCATTCAGATATATATTACAATGAGTAATGTTACACCTGCAACAAGCCAGAACTATTGGCTTTGTCAATGGTTGTTAGTTGCATCAAATAAAAAAGCAGCAACCATGGCTTCATTAAATATAATATTGAAAATGCATCAGTTCTAGAATGATGAGACTGTGAAAGAACTATAACCCCTTCTTTTTAGCTTCTTTCACCTCCTTCTTTTGATGAACTGGATTCTCACGTAGCAGCATTGACGTTTTTGTACATTTCTTCCATCTGAGGCTGGAGGAGGCCCACCACATGCTTTACCAGCTCAGACGGGTCCATTGTCATTATGCATGTGTCAATCGGCCGCATACAGAATGACAATGGGCAGGGTGTGGCTGCTCTTGTGCTCGGAGGAGGGCGTGGCGGCTCCATCAGGGAGCTGAGGCTTCTGGCAGTGGGTCAGTGATGTTTCCCAATGCCCAAAAGTACGGACAAAAGGCATCCGTAAAAGGGATTGTCACGGACAACGGACGTGAGATCCAAATTATGGACGGTGCGTGAAATTTACGGACGGTTGGTCACCCTAAGACTTGAGCCTGGTGATAGGTGTCAACTGGAATTTGAAATCAGAAAACCCTTCCATCAAGAGTAACTGATGAGCTTCTCACTGCCGGGTGGTGACATGCAACCAATAAAGACTTAGGCACAATCCTGACCTACCCTGGTGGTAAGAGGTGATGAGGGTTCATCACCATGACATCGAAGTGACCCTGGTGTCTGTTTCAGCACCAATCCCACGCACAGCTTTTTTCCAAAGTCTTACACCCCTCATGCCTACAAGGTCCAGCATGCACCTTCTTGGACCTGAGGCAGTGATCCCTGTCACCAGAGAGTGAAACTGCTTGAGAGGTTGCAGCCCTATAACACTCAAGTCTTCCACAGAGTAAGTTCTGGCTGAGACAAGGACACTTTGGTGAGTGTTTTTGCTGCCTATGGAGGGTCTCCCGGGCCAGTCAGATCCTTGTATCCATGATACATGAAATGAGGAAGTGAACTTTCATCCAATCACAGAGCACCATGAAGTATTCTGCACTCGCTGGTGGCCACCTCTATGGTTACTCCAATAACCCCGCATTGATGCCTGTTCTGTCAGAGCATTACATTCTCTGGCCTACAGATCTGAGGACTGCATCGACTAGGGTGACAGGGTTTTCCTTTTAGCAGAGGTATGAACCTAGAATGTTAAGGTTCAGGACAGATAAGGCAGCCGCCTTGTGTTCAGTGCTCTGTGGGTCTGTAGCTTCCTTCTGTGCAGTAGAAACACTTCACTGCTGTGTCTGATCCTTTCAGTAATATCGGCGTCTTTAGTTCTTAACTGTGGTGAATGTCCGCTTCATTAATCAGTGTCTCTGCACCATAACAACTTCTTGAAGCGTTCACACTGCCTCCCACAAAATGTGAAAAGTTATTTTCATCGTAGTGAACTCGTCTTAAGGGAATGCATCGGGTGTGCTGTGAGCAGGAGTCGTGCTGCACGGAAACCATGCAGAGTCTGAGCCCCATTGCAGTCCTGGCACCTTCATGAGTAGCTGCTGTCTCTTGACCCTCAGACCCCAAGTGCCCTCCTCATTTGTTCCTTGTGATACTGGTCACATAGCTGCTGGAAGTATGGGTGAGGGGGGAGGAGGTGCAGAAGCACCCCCAAAACAACCATGCTAGAGTTCAGAAGGTGAATGAGCACTAAAGACACCTTTAAATGTTAGTTTTATCTTGTCACATTTGCTGTGCATTCAGAGACAGAGGTCCAGTGTCAGGCTATGTTGTATGATTAATTGCTGCTTCTTCTTTTAACATGCAGATTGGTGTTTACTTTTCTTTCGCTGACTGTAAAGTGAGAAGACCCTGAAAAGTGAACTATCTTGCTGGTGTCAAACACAAACCCAAATTTAAATACCTTTAAATGAACTGTACAAATAATCAAAAATGCATCAGCAGGCATGAAAGCACAAAAGAAGTGTTTTTTGTAATTTTGTTTTGTAAGTACGAAGTGTGAGGGTAAAAATATTTTCATCGGAACAATACAAATCAAGAGTCTTTATTTGGTGTTGCACAAATGGCAAATATTACCTGAAACCTGTTTTTACACAATAACGTCTGTGTGCTATACAGTTGTATCAGTAAATTACGTCTGCACAAATTCTGTGCCCATATCAAGATAGCACACTGCCATGTGTAGGAAAAATATTCTATCACTTCATGCTTTAATAGTTTATGTGTGACAGTGGACAATGTGATCCAAAGACATCACCAGCTGCATAAGACACCCTTACCACTACACTTGGTCTTTGACACTTGGATTTTTCACAAGTCCAATACATTCAATGTTGTAACACTGATGACAGTACCCCCCCGCCCTTTAAAGATTGTTGTTGCTCCACTGGGTGTTAGCCCTGTGTTTCTGGCACTAGTTTTCATAACTCGCCCCCTCCACCAGTGTTCAGCAAACCACTACGTGCACATTAATTACTCTTCGAGAGATTAAATCACTTCCATATCAAGCAAACCACAAGCAGTGACGAAGAATAACGATGGACAGGCAGATGGAAATATAGCTCAAATATATGGTGCACTCCAGTGGAATTTGGCAAACAATTTGAGAAACCTTCTCATTAATTTTTTCATTCATTCACTCATTCAACCTCTATGTCTTTATTGATCTTCTGGTGTGTATTTCTTCTCATATTCAAAATCTAGTCCCAAATTTACTAAGAGTTGATGCTACGCAGTGCAGCAAGCAAAGCTGCTCCACCACGCTGCATGAACTGGAGAGAGCAGAGCTACGCCATAGATACAAAGAAACTGCGCTGTTCTGCTTTTTCCATGCTCTAGCAACATTTCTGCTGCCTAGCGCCAATGTAGGCACCCTTGCACCATACTGCGACAGTGTCTGCATTGTAGTCAGGACAATTTTGCATAGGAAGTTGCACCATTTTGATGCAACCCATGTCTACATCTCTTTGTTTATATGGGTTTGCATCAAAATCCATGGGTGCATTCACAGTACTGCCCATGGACCACCCATAGAATTCTTACCTGACACAAAGTACCACAAGAGGCAGCACAATCCTTATGTATTTCATAGTGTATGGGAACAAAATGATTATGAGGTAGGATCTGGAATTTCATGGAATCTATCAGTGTTAGGTAACTTCCATCAAAGGTTAGACATCCATCTTGTTATTTTAGGCATTGTACTCACCGAGAGCACAAGAGTGTTGAACTTCATGGAAAGACAAGCACTTGGAAACAGACTCCAAACGCACTGGCTTTAACTGCTTCAAAAGTGGGCAGAGAAGTGCAAGAGAGAGATGGTCCAAAGAAAGGTAAGTAAACTACATCTGCATACTCCTCCAAAAGTCAAAGCAGTGATCTTAAAAATAGGATCAGCCAATGAGCAGGGAAAATGAACACTTCAACAGAAAAACAGCCTTCAGTAACTTCTGTGTGCTGATGCTAATATAGGTAGGCAGCAGTTAGTGGTGAGCCTGCTGGGACATCATCCGCAGAGCTGAAAGAAAGGCATGGAGAACAAGATGCAGAACTTAAGGGAATTCTCTGTCATCATCATTAAAGGGTCTGTGTGTTATCTCTGCAGGGACATTGTTATTGATGTACTTGTTTGTATAATAGTGTCCAACAGATAACTTGGTGGACAATGCTGAGTGATGTCCATTGGATGGTTTATTGAGTGATGGCTGGGTCTACTGTGATCCAATGTGCCTTTGAAGCTTGACAGGTGTGTCTGCATTTCTCCCTTTTGGTTTCATGTTTGAGGTTCATAGGTTGTTACCTCAGATTGGAACAGGGATCAGCAGGCTATCCTCACCACACAGGAAGGAAAAGCACCTTTTGCAGCAGGTGAAAGGGTGTACAAAAGGGCATGCATGGTACCTTCAGAGTGGCATGAGACTGGAGCCTCAGCTACAGGATAGATGCTACCTCGCGCCCTCTGATCCTGTTTCAGAAATTGATGCCAATGCCTATGGTGTAATATGCAGTAATGTTTACAACCTCACACAGTTCACAATGTCCTCAACAGAGTTTAAATTCTACATTTCTTTCTCATATTAACATTTCAAAATAATGTGCAGTAGTTGCAATTAGTTCATATCTTATTTCATGATTTCTGAAAACAACAAGAAACTCCACCCAGCAGGAACATTTGCCAATAGCTGAAATGCTGCAAAAAGCCAGATGGCACCCAGGATCAGGCTTAGAAGATCAGACAGGCACAATACCCCTCATACAGATGACCTCTACACATGGCTGGACTGAGCACTAGGGAATATAATTAGGTGGATCATTGATCATACTAAGTGGAATGCGCTCCCTTGTATGCTGAAGCACCTATTGTTGATTATTGTTCTACCAATGAACTCTCAGGTGCGCGATCACGCTGCAAGGATTTCTGCACATATATCTAGGGCAGAGCCAGCAAAGGTTTTCAACCAAGCTAATATTAATCAAGAATTAGCAATGAGTGGAAATTTATCCTGCATTTAGTCAGGTGACCTCCTCCAGGTCCAGGCTGCAGATCAATCCATGTGGAGAGGGAATCTGTTGAGGAAGATTTTGAGTTGCCAGACTGAGAACAAAAAAACAGCCCTGGTAAAATGTTCATCTCGCCCCAAACTGAACCGAGCAAGCTTGTGTTGAGAATTAGTCCATCACTTTCAAGGAAGGTTGGTAGTTCTCCCACAAGAACATTTTGGAAAAATTTGAAGCCTCCAGGGTGCGCTTACAGTACAATTTTTCCACTCGATTAGCTAAAATGTCATAACGTTTACTGGCTGTTCTGGAGCAAAACGAATGAAACATTTGATTACTTCAATACATGCCGCTGCCCCCAGAGGCACAATTTCTCACGTGAATCATGTATGTGTCGATGAGGATGATGGCCCTTACTCTCCCATTTGTCAACTTTTCTTTATTGATGTGAATCAATGGCCCAGACACGCATATATCAATGGTTCCCCCAGCAATCATTATTATCTGCCCTAGACAGTAAAGAGCATCATTGGCCTCAGTAGCATCATTGGCCTCAATACTAATAATAGGCATTACGTTACATTGATTCTTTGCATCAGAATCCAAAGAAAGGTCAACAGGAAAAAAAAGAGTGGCCCAGTAAGTTTAGCAAACCCAGGACGGCTACCTGCAGAAAGAGATGCCGTATAGCAGGGACTAATATAAAACAGAACATGAGAGTTGGAACTGGACTTAAAAAAAGAGAGCTCATTTTCCCTTATTCCAAAAACAGTGGAAATGTTGTATTTGGAATGCAGTCTGAGAAGTCAAAGAAGATCACCAAAGGAAAAACATTACATCAAGCAAAGTGCATCATAAAAAATATATCTCATGACCTTAACTGCAGATGTGACCTGGAGGTGGTGGACAACCAGCAGTTCCAACATAGAGATGATTACTATATTAAAACAACATGTGTAACTGACCTCCTTGTAGCCTTGTGAACCAAAGGTTTATCCAGGCTAAATGCAACATTGGCAGAAAACCAGGACCCTAATTCATTAAATATTCATGCAGCACAGCATCCCATGCTGGCACACAAACAAACTGTCTTCTGTTATGCACAGCCTAGCACCATGGAGCAGAGTTCAGTGTGCACCGTCTAGCACAGTGTTTGTTCTGAAGGCATAATTTTCAATTCGAAGTTCCAATGTGTAAATAAACTCAGGGCCTCATTTATGAGAAGTGTTGTATCGCTGCATTAAAGCAGCGATGCAACACTTCTCAATGTGCCCTCCTTGCGACACGAATGATGCATCATATTTACTGTATGATGCCTCATGTCGCAAGGAATGACAGATACGTTTAGTATTACTGACGTATCTGTCGGTGCAAAAGTGGCGCATTGCTGGAGATGTGTCAGAAGCATGACGCAACTCCAGCAATGTTCCTTTTACATGGGGCAAGCCCCATGTGAAAGGGCCTGCCCCATGAGGCAGGCGTAAGGTTTTGCCGCATTGGTGTCCTAGAATTCTCATAGATTTCACTGCCCCACTCCTACAGCCCTTTCTTGCGAGAGAACGCCCACCCTGCATACATTATACCTGACACAGGTATAATGTAGCGCAGGGGTTTATGAAGTGACGCATCTTCCTAGATGTGTCCCTTCATAAATATGGTGCAACATGACGCATTATTTACGCCGCCGTTGCATCACTGAAAGTGATGCAACGGCGGCGCAAAAGTGACCCAGGCATTCATAAATAAGGCCCTCAGAATCTTCCCATACATTGGAATTGTATTGTGTGTTGCTGCTCACATGAAAAGCATTTTTTTCCAGTGAATGTGACAGGTTGGTATACGTTTATCTTACTGGAAGGTATTCAAAAGGTACAACTAGGCCTAGTTTTCCGTAGCCTCTTTACTACTAATGGTGTAAGCTATTGCAACATGTTTGGCATCCTAATAGGTCCTGTCTGTGTGAAGGGAGTGAGCCCTCTGTGAATGGTTGGTCACAGTGACCGTGTGCAGAAGAGACTTGCTAAGTCATGTCTTGTTGATTCCCACAAGAGGTCGGCTGTTAAAGCTTTAATACAGGGAGCAGTTGAATGTAGTAGGTACTTACTCTCCCAAGGTACCTTGAGTGTCTCGAGGGAGTGGGCTCTGCCTGAGAAGTTGTGCATAGGAGTGAAGAATGTATGCACCAGGTACTTGCCACACATGCGTGCCTGATTACATACAAAAGGTTGACTATATGCAAAGTGTTCAGTACAGAGAGAAAGTTCTGCCTAGTAGTGCTTTCACCATCTAAGGATCCTTGGGAGTCTAGAGGAAGTGGGTTCTCGATGGAGGTGTTCTGAAAAGGGGGAAGACTGTTTACACTATGTACTTTCTTACCCATGTCTGGGTAATTTTGTGCAAGAGCTCAGCTGTCAGTGAGCAGTCTGTTATAGGGCAAAGGCTGTGCATAGTAGGGCTTGGCCACCTAATAGGGCTGGGGTGTCTGGAGGGAGTGAGTTCTACAAGCTGAGTTGTTCAGATGATGAATACCTTGTGTAGCAGGGTGTTGACCACCTATTTCTGGTTGATTGAACACATGAGCTCAGCTATCCATAAAGTATTTAGCATAGGGTGAAAGCTGTGCATAGGAGCAGTTTGGTTAACCTAAGGGGGCTGCGTGTCTGAAGGGTAATTTATGGTTTAAATGATTCTGCACAATGTAGTACTTACTTTCATATCTGAAATACTGTATTGATTTATAGTGTAATTTTAACATTAGTTTTTAAAACACTTACACTTACTCGATGATGCCATTATTGATGACATTTGAGATATTATGTTATGTTAATATAATTTATATAGTGCATGAATCACCCCGGAAGGTGCAGAGACAGAATATCGAGTACAAATTATTGAGTACAAAATATTGAGTTGCAGAAAAATCGAGTCATTGATATCATGGGTCAGAAAAATCGACAGCAGGAATATTGAGGTCAAGAATATCGACTTAAGGTAAGTAATATCGATTTTAAAAATCTCAAAGTGTTTAATATCGTTTACAAAAATATAGTTGTTAAAAATATCGTTTTTATTATTATGTATTTCAGTATATATTTTATATGTATGTCATGTATGTTTTTTTGTATAAGAATTTTTGAATTTTTTAATATATGTGTTAAATTTTTAGTAGTTATTATTATTTATTTTTTGAATTTTGCACTTTTAGTTCCGTAGCGGGTTGTGGGTTTATAGGGGAATAGGCTGGGAAGTAATGTAATTATATTAAAATTATTGATTACATTTTATTTATTAATATTTGTTTAATTGAGATGTTATAGTGTTAAATGTGTAAAGTAATGTATTATTAATTAATTAATAATGTGTTATTAATTAATTTTAATTAATTAATTGGTAATTAATTATGGTAATTGTGTAATTAATTTTAGGTGTGTGTTGTGGTGTTTTTAGGTGTAAAGGATGGGAAGTAATTTATTTTTAATTTATGAATTAATAATTGGTTGTTAATTAATTTTAATTAATTAATTGGTTATTAATGTTGGTGATTTTGTAATTAATTTTAGGTGTGTGTTGTGGTGTTTATAGGAGTAAAGGGTGGGAGGTAATTTATTTTTAATTGATGAACTAATAATTGGTTGTTAATTAATTCTAATAAATTAATTGGCAATTAATTATGGTAATTGTGTAATTAATTTTAGGTGTGTGTTGTGGTTTTTATAGGAGTAAAGGGTGGGAAGTAATTTGTGTTTAACTTATTATATATAGTTGTAAATCAAAGTTAATTAATTGATATTTATTTTGGGTAATTGTTTATTTTTTTGTGTATTGTTTTTTCTTTTAAAGGGGTAAAGGGTGGGTATTAAATACATTTTCATTATTCAATTATTAGTTGTTAATAGTAATAGTTTTTAATTTTAAAATATGTTTTAATTGTGTTTTATTATTTTATAGTTTAATTTAGGTGTGTGCTGTGGATATTAAGGGGGTCATTACGATGTCGGACGGAAAAAAATCCGCCATCCAGCCATGCCTGCAAGAACCGCCCGCCTGCACCATGGGAATAGCGACCGAGCAATTACAATGCCGCGAAGCAATCCACGCCCACGGCGGAAAAACCACACAAAATCCCGCCCGCCCAATCTAGAGTAGAAGATCATCCGTCCGCCACGGACGCAATCCCGCACGAAAACCCAAATCCGCCCACCCCGCAGAGCGAGACAACGACCGTGAAATTATGATCACCCAGACATGAGCGCGGTAAATCCACAGATTCCCCGCCCGCCACCGTGAACAACAGCGATGAATAAATGACACGGCGGAAGGCCTGGCGCCCACGTCCGTGCACGCAAATCATTGGCGGATCAAAGAAACACACATGACATGGCCAGCAAGTCCACACAGCAAACTACGCCAAAATACCCAAACACAGAACACATCTCAAAGATACCACCCCCTGGCAAAAACAAATAAACTACAAATCCCAGGACACCAGACACAACACACCTGAAAACGACAGCCCATCATGACACACCCACATAGGGAAGTACAAAATCAGCCCCTTCACAGACCACAATCCCTTGCACCACTACAAAGCGAAGACGCCATCAGAGAACCCAGACAGCCCCAAAGGAAAGCAGCACACCACACGCACGCACACATCACACTCATCACCAACACCACCATCACCACTCACACAACGGCACCACGAACACCCTGCACATCACACACCACACACCACACACCAGCACCACATATACCAAACCGCACACCATGGCAACACACAGAATGCCGAAGTACACTGCCACTGAGTTGACGGTCATGGTCGACGAGATCATCAAGGTGCACCCACAAATCTATGGCAACCAGGTCCAACAGACACCACTAGCCACCAGGAACAGAATGTGGAGAAGGATAGTAGATCAGGTGAATGCAGTTGGGAACGTGCCACGCAACAGGGATGAAATCACAAAGAGGTGGCACGACCTGAAACGCGTGGTCAGGAAGAAGGAGGCCAAGAACCGTGAGCTGGCTGACAGGACTGGCGGCGGGAATCCTGCGCCATTCAAGACCTTCAAGGCGTGGGAGGAGAAGGTGCGAGGCATCCTACATACGGAGAGTCTCACCGGAATACCAGGGGGAGTGGAGGCTGGTAAGTACAAACAAATGTAAACCAGCACACTGCTATGCACTGTCATGCACTACCAGAATGCCATAGCTCCTAGGCCCAAACACCCCCATGTCCAGCACACAACACACAAGACAACTCACACACATGCAACAGACACCCCCACACATGCAGCCCAAAGGTACCAACAAACAAAACCATGGGGGCATGTGTACAGTCAGCCAGCACCACAACTCCCACCAGGTCACCTTGCACCCCAGATGCGCAGGAAGGAGCACTCCCCACACCCACACACATGTGTCAGCCATAGCTGCAAAAACCAACAAGTAACCGGTAAATAGCCCTACCACAAAGTCCGTGTATCGAATGTGGGACTGCAGAAGTACAACACCAAACAGGCCCATAGTCCTACAGCGCACCAGGATGGAGCACACCCCACACCCATGTGTCAGCCATTGCAGTGCACACCTTCACCCGACAGGTAGACATGTCACCCTACATGGAGGGGTGTCTGTGGGTGCTAAGCCATCACCACAACACACAATACGGCCCCCACACCCACAGATCAGCAAGATAGAGCACCCCACCCTCCCATAACCATGTGATAGCCATTGCATTGCACCCTCCAAAGCAACAAGTAGGTAGACTACTGTACATGACGGGGTGTCTGGAGGCATGAGGACTGAACTACGACTAACATTTGGGACATGTCACATAGCAGAGGAACAGGTAGCACTGCACCCTGTCATAACCATGTGACTAATGTGCACACAGACATGAATCACGGAGTCATAGCCCACATGAGCCATGTCAAATACACTAACACGTAAGGAGTCCCGTCTGCATGCACAAGTCTCACTGGAGTACTGACCCACATGGCGTGCACTGTGCCAGTCATCACACACATCAGCAACACCATCGAAGTCTTGTCCATGTAGTCGTGTCTGCTTGTTCCCTTGACATTGTACAACATCACCCATGTAAGTCCATCTTGTCTCAATGTAACAGAGTGGGACCCCAGTAATGTCACATACACCACTGCACCCATGAACCACACAGCTACACAATGCACATCCACAATCTCATCCATCTCATCCCTAAGCCCCAGTGTCATGTAAGGTATATCATCTAAACAGTTGTCCCATATACAGTAGGACAGCAAAGATCCCTGCCGATGACCAAACATGTGTCTGCATTGTCTGAAGCGTATGTCACACTGTGATTTACAGCATACCTAAAATAGTCTACACACCAAGAGCACTGCATTGCCGCACATGGCTGAGGGTAGCACGCACAACAAGGAATTGTCCCATCTGCAATACGTTGTGTGTCACACAACTATCACTCACACACCACAATGCCTGCAGTGCAATGTCCCCAAATGATAACAGTGAGCAGATATGCCGGGTATGTCAGACATACACACACCTTTGTCCCTGCAGTGTTGTGTGGCCAAAACACATGTCCCCTTCTGCACCCATATGTCACAGTATGTACCCCAAAAACATATATCATCCCAAAAGCGTCCATGGGGCTGTACCCCTTTTGCCATCTGTGTTTCCAAGCGTTTCATTTGAACCCCAAAAACATATATCATCCCAAAAGCGTCCATGGGGCTGTACCCCTTTTGCCATCTGCGTTTCCAAGCGTTTCATTTGAACCCCAAGAACATATATCATCCCAAAAGCGGTCATGGGGCTGTACCCCGTTTCCACCAAAGCCACGAAATGTAGGGGTACTGCAACACATACCGATTGGCAATCCAAATCCATCCCATGCCATATGCACCCATCCCACTATTCCATTGCCTTGAACACGCACACACATCGCAGAGCCATACACACGCATCTGGGAAATCAGTGCACAACTGTGCACAAACTGTGAATGACAGACATCTAACACAAACCTTGCAAGGTGCAACACAATAACCTTTCGTCTCCGCCCCACAGGTGACGGACAGCATGATGCCGGAGAGGGAGACAGCCGCCATCACAGCCAGTCCCCAAGCCCCCACACGGACTCACGGATGTGGAAGATCTGGACACCTCCTCGGACGACGACACCCGACCAGGCACATCTGGTGTGGCAGGGCGCAACCACTCCCCAGGACCCCTCCCACCCACCAACCCATCTCCCAGGGCTAGCGACCAGTCCCAGGCCCCTGCTGCCACAGTCATTGCGGCCACCACCACCGCCGCAACCACCACCACCACCACCAGGGCCTCCCTGACCACCAACCCTGCGCAAGGTGCCGTACGCACGGCGACATCGACCCTGGGAGCGACAACGAGTCCCCGGGTGACCACTGTGGCGAGTGGGCAGGTCGGTGGCAGCAGTACAGGTGGGAGGAGCAGGGTCAGGACAACGCCATCCGAGCCTGGGAGCCAAGCCCTGCCGCAAATCGCCAGAGTCCTTGGGGCCTATGAAGAGGCCCAGGGACAATGGGCCCGCACATCGGCCGATACGCGGGAAGTCCTTGGGGTGTTGAGGTCCATGGACGCCCATATGGGCCAATTCGTGACCCGTATGGGCCAACTAGTCGACCTCAAGGGCCAGCTAGTGGTGGCGGGGAGGGCCCAATCAAGGCCAACCACACCACCTCCGCCACCACCTGCTGGGGCGCAGGGTCGTGCAACATCCAGTTCCCCTGCGTCCACAGCGAGTGGGCAATCCTCAGCCACCACCAGCCACCCACAACTACACCCCCCCTCCCAAACGTGGAAGGGGTCGTCCGAAGAGGAAACAGGTGTCCAGAGAAGACTTTGCACGCTCCAAACGCCAGTGAGTCAGCCAGCCACGGTGGCCATCTACTGCATTCACTTGGACTACCATCCTACCAAACACTGCCATGTGAATGGCATGTGTCTGTCGGACTGGGGACCCAGTACAACATGGGGACACCTTGACCATCAAGCGGCCATGTCCGTCAACTCATTGTTCCAGCATGCACCACTTGTGTGATCACCTTGCCCACAATCACATGTCACTGCTTAAAATAAATACACCTGGATCACATTGTCTCTCATCTGCTCTGTGTTTAATCAAAGATGTGCAACCGTCCCCATGATCTGAAATGCATCTGCAGTGTGGTATGTCGATAGGCCAGGAGAGGCTGTAGGGACCTAGGGGGGAAAACAGAACAAGAGTCCATTGAATGTGTGTGTCACACACTCATCACACAGTACATGTCAACAAGTGCAAGCAATGTACACAAATCTCACAGAGCAACAGGGCACAATGCTACAGCCACTGTCAGTGGCATACTACCCTGGACAGGGACCATTGCCACACAGCACTCAGTGAACAATAGGCCGCAGTGACAATGCACACATACACCTACACAACTACAGCAACATCAGCCGTAGTACATGGTCACTCACCGTCAAGTGAAGTAGCGGGCGATGAGCTTCTGACGCTCATTCACTGCTTCCTCCTCTCCACTGTCCTCGTCACTGGACACGGCCTGGTCTGCAGGCGGGGGCCCTGGCTGATCACCGTCATCCACTATCAGGGGGATGTGCCTGCGAATCACCAGATTGTGCAGCATGCAGCATGCCACAACTATCTGGCACACCTTCTGTGGGGAGTATGCCAGTGCACCCCCGGTGCGGTCCAGGCATCTGAATCTGGACTTCAGGAGTCCAAATGTCCACTCCACCACACGTCTGGTCCTACCATGTGCCTCATTGTACCTGACATCAGCTCGTGTCCGAGGATTGCGTAGTGGGCTCAGCAGCCAAGCCCCGTTAGGATATGCAGAGTCACCTGGGTGTGAGAAACACAGAGAATCGTTGCAATTCCAACAGGATACAAGACAGCATGTCACACACAGCACGCTACACGAGAATGCATACCCACCAACAATCCATGCACGGTCCGGTTGTAGATTGGTCATCATATGTGGGAGGATGCTGTGGCGCATGATGTGCGAGTCATGGACGGATCCGGGAAACTTCGCACACACATGTGTTATTATCATGTCCGCCAGGCACACCACTTGCACATTCAGGGAGTGGTAATGTTTTCGATTTCTATAGACGTGCTCCATGGCCTGTGGCGCCACAAGGCCAACATGGGTGCAATCAATAGCACCAACAACGTGGGGGATGCGTCCAAGGGCATAGAAAGCACCCTTCACTGCCGCCAAATCACGAGCCCTGGGGAATCTGATGTACCGGTTCCTGTAGAGCATCATAGCTGACAGGACATCCCGTAGCACCATGCTGAACATGGGCTGGGACATCCCACCTCCACTGCCCACCGTGTGTTGAAAGGATCCGGTAGCGAAGAAATGCAGTGCAGCCATCACCTTAGCCGTGGGGGTGAATGCTGTTGGATACACCCTGCGAGGACGAAGGTGGGGTTCCAACATTGCACATAGGTGATGCAGGGTGGGTCGGTCCAGACGGAACTTTTTGATTACCTCCACATCCTCCATGTCTGACAGCAATGGTAGGGGCGATGTATGTTTGGTCTCCTCCTAGGACAGATGGAAGTGGACACATGTCAATGCGACACACCACATGGCATTTCCACATACACAAAACCAGAATCAATGACAAAACCATGGAAACACATTATAGCTGACAAGTAGGGACAGCACAGCTACAATACTCCTAAACAGGTCCCCTTACCAATGGCAATGTCCACTGACACCAACTATTGCCATGAGCATGCACATGGGGATTTAGGCCACAATTGCTTGAAAGGCATGATGATCAATCCAGACTGCATATATGTGGAGCGGCAACACCACGGTGATACACCTAGCTGCCGTGCCTGACACAGTTTCCGAGGCTGGGTGAGTATGGCACACACCCAGGCGCGGTCGGTGGTAGGAGTGCCGGCCGGGCGGTGACGTGGGGCGGGGGAGGGGCAGGGTGGGGGTAGTAAACTACGGATTAAGGACGAATACAGGTAAGTAAACATTGAAATAATTTAAACGGATCACGTTGCGCGCACTGCATCCCATTTGGCTATGCAGCACTCACAACAAAATCAGTTTAATTTATTTAAATGTTTGCTTACCTGTATTCGGCCTTAATCCGTAGTTTACTACCCCCCACCCTGCCCCTCCCCCGCCCCACATCACCGCCCGACCAGCACTCCTACCACCGACCGCGCCTGCACACACCAACAACACGATGTACACAGGCTGAGCGGCCCACACAAGTGGGTCCTGTTGCACAACGGGATATGAGACAGTCAATGATGTCCCTAGTCCACCCAATGTACAGCACTGTGCGCATCACACCTCCAACACACATTGACAGGTGTACACATTGACAACTCCATGACAACACAGCTGTGTGAATGCAAACACACATCACAAGTGACACGTAACGTAGCACGTGCCAAGTGGGAAGTGGACATTGGGTAATATGGCATGTGAGTGCATATGCACATACCATGCTACCATGCTAATGTGTACATGATGATGTGCCAACAGACATGTGGAGGCTGAGCACTGTCCGTCAATGCCTATGCACACAGCATGAAGTGGCCCTGCCTAGTGTGGACATGCTCCCACACACAAATCATGGCCAGACCTGCAAATGCATGGTGCACATTAAACTGTGGATTACACATGGCACCAGTGGACTGTACCCGCCATGGAGCATGCCCTTGGGGCCCACTCCAATAGCGCTCGCGGTTACATCCTGCCTGTACGACTATGGAGATAAGTGTAGCGGGACAGCTCGGAGCAGGCCATTGTGTGCAATTGAAGTAGGCAGACATGGTACACCAGTCGCAGCAGCTTGGACCCACTGAGTCAGCCCCAGGGGGCTACATGAGTGTGGGAGGGTGACCGGCAGTACCACAGCTAACAGGGACTCCTGCCTGGCGTCCCTCAACAACACCTGCTGCTACCTGTCCACCTTCATGTCGACGACTCTGAAGATATGTCCTGCTCCACTCAACAGCGAGGAGCTGGTGATCCTGGATTCCGAGCTCCACGCACACTGCCCAAGGCTTTGTCTTGCACAAGGTGTGTGTGTAAGGCAACTACAGTGTGTGTGGCAGTGCATGTGGGGGACACACATGTCGCTGATCCGCAGCACAATGAGTCAGAGCCTGTGGGTTTCCAAAATGCACTGCTTACCATGCTTGCTACAGGTGGAAGGGGTATGTAGGCTCTCTGGCGCTTTCCCATGCATGTCCCTCCCGAGTGGTGGTACATGGCATTTACATGTCAGACATCCAGTGACGCAGCCACTTGGCAATGCAGGACTCAGGGCAGTCATTGCTTGTGTGAATGGCTGGCTGGGGCCCTGCTGGCTTTCTCAGTCTCAGCAGACCTGGGCTGCACATTGACCGCCCAATACCAGAAGGAAACAACACTGACTGTACAGTGGGTTACATGTGTCTTCAGTTCACAACGCTCCGGAAATGCGCATCCTCAGCCCTGTCGATTCTACACCCCAGGCCTTGTGAAAGGGATATGTGTGAGAGATAATGGCACTGAATGTGACCTCCATTGCGGGGTGAGCCATACACAGGGCGAGTACGTTGAGGGCTGCGCAGTTTTGGACACAGTGAGTCCACCCACAAAGATGTGTTGCCTTGTGTACTATGTGTTGTTTTACCTGACAATGGACAGTAGATGTGGGCAGACTACACATTGCTCGATGTGCTGGCATCCTGCATGTGAATGGGATAGACAGGTACTGTGTACACACTCCCACCAGCATGCATTAACGTGTGCAGTACACATGCTGTAATGACATGTCCGAGTACTTCTTGGCGCTGTTACACAACCCTGGGTATATTGGATGGGTTAGCATAATGCCACTGTGATTGCTGGATGTGGGTGATGAGGAGAAGTGTATGAGTGATAT
This sequence comes from Calotriton arnoldi, assembly GCA_963921515.1. Classification (NCBI taxonomy): domain Eukaryota; kingdom Metazoa; phylum Chordata; class Amphibia; order Caudata; family Salamandridae; genus Calotriton; species Calotriton arnoldi. The sequence goes on from CAWUFW010022983.1 coordinate 47,936, forward strand.
TCCAACCCTCTTGTGTGCCATCCCTGCAGTTGGGAGTCCTCCAGCCCAAGGCCTTGAAATGAGCCATTGCATCCAAGTTGATGCCTCTGTGTATGTGTAACCGACAGTGCAGCCAACTCCACAAAGGGTGTGACGTATTCTGCCGGATGAGTGACTACGTGGCGGAGACGAATAGGGGGATTCCCCCTCGTATTGTCAGGGTAGCACGGCAATGCATGTCACCACTGGTGGTCTGCATCTTGACAGTCACACAGCCTGTGCCGGATGCACGTGTGTAGGGGCAGCAGCAGCAAGCAAGTGTACAGCATAGTGGGATGGTGTCTTTTGGTGTGAGAGGCAGCATGTGTCCATAGCCTACCCATAATCTGGGAATGTGATGTCTGCTGTGTGATGCAGTGTGTTGAAAGTGCACTCTGTGCTGGGTGCATCTGACATGCATATGCGATTCCTGAGGTCCAAGATGTAATTGGAGCACTCTGCAATGTCAATGCATCCAGAGTCGTAGCCCTCGGCAACGACCTGTAGTAGGCTGGTGTAGCAATTCACATGTATGTTTGAGGCACTGTGCCTACTCTGATTACGTCCGGACATATGTGTGTGATGCCTCAGCTCATATTCCTGGTACTTACACATCCGGAACACTGTGCAACAGTAGTTGTGCTCGTGCGAACGACAGGTGGAAGGCATGGGCACATGACCATTGTGGACTATCATGTAGCAGTCTGTGTGAGTGGTGTCCCATTCCGCTCCATGCAGGTATGTCCTTGGCCTAATTACATAGTGGTCATCCTTTCCACCATCAGGACAGTGAGTGTGCACACAGCGATTAGTGGCTATGGTCGCAGGGTGACACAGTCCGGGTGTTGTGCTCTGTGCACAAGTTGACACAACACATGTGCCACTTACAAATACAAGTGGGGTGACGCTGACGTCACGACAGTGAGTGACATCACGGAAGGTGGCTGCACCGTCAGACTCATTGCCCCCCTCGCACAGCCAATATGTGCTATTGCTTCAGTGAAGCCAGCGCGTGCACCAGCAGCTCCGATCTCGCCCCGGAGAGGCCAAAGAGTGGATGTGTGGCTTGATTTGCTCTAAGCATCGTGCTCGCGGTGGGATGAGTGGTGGGACGCCGTCCACCCGCGTGGTACCCCGACCCTGGCCCTGGACAACAGTGACAATGCATGACAGTCTCCCGAGTCCGGATACACCACATGCAACACACAGTAGCCGTAGCGGCCCTGGCGGGACAGCCGCAAACACCATCCCAGTCGACAGGTAGGCCCACCCCTGCGCGCATGGTCATTACATCCGCTGCCATTGATAAGGGACCCAGAGAGTGAGATATGGGCCGCAGGGTGACGGCCCTCCGAGCCCTCCCCCGCCACGTGTGTCATGCAACTCACACATTTCGCAAGTCCAATAGGACACTTTGCCTGCACAGTCCAGGGCTCGAGTCGGGCTACCACGCGGGTGGACGGCGTCCCCACACTTGTTTTACCGTGAGCTCGATGACTGGAGCAAGTGGAGCCACACATTCACTGTTGTGACTCTCTGGGGCGGGTTTGGAGCTGCTGCTCACGCGCTGGCGTCTCTGATGCAATCGCATGTAAAGGGTGAGCGAGGGGCAGCAATGAGTCTGATGGTGCAAGCCACATTTCGTGTCGTCACTCCCTGTCATGACGTCAGCGTCCCCCCACTTCTCATTTCGGACTTGTGCCCTGCTGCACACTGCGAATGTGTTGCCTGCGAGATGTGACCAGGAGAAGTTCGCCATGACCTCCCACCCACCAAGCTCCACTGCCCTCCCGTGCCCTGGGTAGCCTGTGCAGGTGGACAATGTGGGGGGATACACCTGGGGGACATGGGATGTAAGTGCCTTGGCAGGGGCCGGGCAGACGCACAGCAGTATCCAGCATGCCCCCAGAGGGAGGGCTAACGCCTACACCTGATGCAGCATTGATCGTCTGCCCGCCTGTTGTGCCCACACGAGTTCACATTCATCCCCAGACAGGTAGGCTTTCCTAATTCCCACCACAGTGGAATTGTACCCCTCCGGGATCCTCCCCACACAGTCTGTTTCAACACTGCATGAGTGCACCCACCCGTGCCACCAATCCACCTGGGCCAAGCAGCCCTCCCGCTTCACATGCCACATGTGGGTCTTCCACAGTTGTGCACCTCTCCCAGGGGCGAACCACTTACTGTCCCGTAGCACACGGGCAGCACCGATTCGGACTGGCATCCTGTTTGAATGGTAGGCACCCTCTCACAACTACCTGTGACACAGTGGTGGCTGTAATGGCTATTGTGACTGCCATGGTGGTGTTGCTGGCCATGGCAGGGTACACTCACATACAATGCATGCGCAGCTTTTCGTATCACTACTCTGCACATCGGACTGGCCACTGTCCCTGGTGTTGAACTATGTTGCCGCCTGTCTATATAATCTGTGACTGAATGCTGTTGTTCCTGTAGTCGGTTGTGTCTGTGTAGTTGCTGATTGCAGTTGTTACTGTGTGTGCATAGTTAAGTGAGGCACATGCCTTGTATGGTACCTCAACTATTGCAATGTCTGGTCTCACATTCAGGAGTGTTTTACACGTGGCTGGGACTTCACTTCTTTCAGACTCTGCTACTTGTGTGTGTGATGCAGAAGAATCTTAGTGACACGGATCGTCTGCATGTATTTGCTGGTACGTAATATGGAATGTATACGGGTCATGTTTGCGTGCAGGCACAGCACGGGGTGTGAGTCTGGCCACAGGATGACAGGTAGCATGTGCATAGTGTGCGGGTATGTGTGAGCTTACTTTCTGGGTGGCCAGCAGTGTAGGTGTATGTTAATCTTGTGATGGACATTGAGCCTGGACACATGGCTTACTTTCAAGGTGTGCATTTGGGAGGTGTAGGTGTGTGTAGTGTGATGTATGTGACTTTGGGGTAGTGTTGGTATGTGTGTGCACTCTGGCAATGTCGATTGCACACATGTGTTACCCAGGGGCATGGTGGGTGTTTGTATCCGTGTTCAGGTCTGTGAATGTGAGCGCATGTGTGTATTGTAAGTTGCACCGTGTGCAGTGTGTGGGTGTGTCCTTGCAGTTCAGGATGGCTCCTACTTAATATGTTTTGACCATTGTGCGTCTGCAGGGTGTGTGACTGTCGGGAATGTGCCTGGTTCAATTGGGCAGGTATGTGGGTTTCAGCAGTTCGTACTCACTGTGCGGACATGCACACACACACTGGTATCCTGTGTGGGTTATGTCATGCATTGCTGTTGCCTGCTTCTTGCGTGGGCCCTACGTTTGCTTGATGAGTGTGATGTCCGACTGTGAAGGTAATTATACTCATATGTGGGACTGTGCTTTGGAGTGACCAGCCCGTCAGTGTTACTGTGATGATCTGTTGGGCCACGTCAGGGTCTGACAATGAAAGGCCCACGAGCTGTAGTATTGCACTAGGACCACTGTGGCGGCAGATCATATGCATTGACATCCAATGTCACTGGACTACATGTTCATCTCACAACTCTTGTGTACTTCACACACTCTCATCCTCTCTCATTCGTACTTGTCTTCTGAGAATAATTCCACAGAGTCACATATTGGCTTCGAGGCATGTATTTGGACTTACTTCCTCTGTGATGCAGTATAGTGGACACTACTGGCAGCAAAATGCATGTGGAGGATATACTTAGCATGATTACACATACGAAAGGGGGTACAGGTAGATGTAATTAGTTGTTGACTGGGGAATGGTGGCTTCAGGGTTACAACTGCCTTGCCCTTGTTATGCTAGGGTACATTTGCTAATTACTGATGGTCTCTGGGCTTTGACACAGACAGTATTAATTTGGCCTACCAGGCAGCTTGACATCATGGGGACAGTTCATCTCAGTTCCATGGTACCGGTTTAGTACAATAGTGACTCCGACACACCGGCGTCAGGGGTGACATCAGGGCATGTGCCTACCTGCATGCAGCAGCGTCTCACCAGTTGTTGCTATGTGGTGGCTACTGAGCATGACACTGTGACTAGGCCCATGTTGTGGTGGGTTGCATTTGTTGTCCATGCAAAAGTCCTGGCACGGATGTGCAGACAAAGGTGAGGTGACAGTTCTCACGTACTGCAGCAGACAGATGGGTGTGCACTGACAGGTGCATGTGTCCAGATGCGCAGGATTCATATTATGGCATAGTTGTTCGTGCTGTATTGGCCATGTGGTTACTGTACACAAGTCCCATACCTCTGCCTCCCCCTGTTCATGCAGAGACACGGAATTTGGTGAGGGACAGGGTGCATGTCCCGGAAATGTCAGATGTTATGGCGGTGGAGTTGATGGTAAGGTGTTAGTCGCAGATTATATGGTGTAGTTCTTGTACAGCTAACTGCCCACTCCGTGCGGATGCCAAGCATGGGTACGGTGTTGTACATCAATGTTCAGTTGGGGGCATTGAGTCGGGGTCCCATGAATTGACAAGTTGACGTGTATGCGACACCTTCCAGCAGGGCATCCATCCCATTGATGGTAAACATGGATGTCATCCAATGAAGCGGATTGTGGGTTGCAACGTGTTCTTCGTAGGTTGTCCCTTGGAGGATCCTGATGGGGCATGTTGGATGGCATTCGATGAAACTGTGTGCCAGGAGACGTTGTGTGGAGGCACACTGGTCCCATTGCAGTATGTCCCCGATTGCAGCCACAAACGCCATGCCCCCATTCACTGAACAGATCCTGTCGTGGTCGTCAAGGGGTGCAAACAAGTGTACCAAGTCCGCCTTTGGACATGCCGGGTTGGAGAGACATATATCCACAGGCCAGTAGAACGGACACCTCCGACAGTAGAAGACGGGGATGACGCAGCTGAACATTGCAATGCGGTAAGTTTCTCGGTAACTTACATTCAGCATTGCCAGATTTGTACAGCCCACTATCTGTAGCAAGCTGTCACTGTACAACTTGATCTGTCCGGCGTAGTTGAGGGTCACTGGTGCAACAGCCATATTGCTACGGGGTGATGTGATGGCGTGCTTCGGATGCCTGAGCAGTCAGCAGAGTGCAGCCTCCGACGATGCTGGGAATTCTGGTATGGATGTACGTTGGCAGGACTTGGGGTATGGCTTGGGCGAAGGACACAGTCCCTCATCCCACATGCTTCTATGAATAGTCAAGGCCAGTGGTGTCTGTCTCTTTCCGGATTACTTGCATTTGGTCCACATGTAGGAGTGGTATTGTTGTATTTTGTGGTGTTATCTGTCTTTCATGTTGTGCGCTATCTGCCAGTGGACGTTTTACTCTGCATGGCTATGTTTAGCATCTTATTGGTACAATGGCTCCATTCTCCTGCATGGTTTTTTGCACTGTTATTTCGGAGTAGGAATGGAAGGCCATTCAGTGCTATCTGCTCTCCCGTGTGTGGGAGGGACACTCCGTTGGCGCTGTACATTCCGGCTTCTGTGTGGGTGTGGTATTGGGCACACCTGTTCTCAGGCAGCATGATTTTCCTATTTTGCACATTGCATGTGTTGTTGTTGCGAGCAGGATGGGATAGGTAATTCTTGTTGTGACTGGCGTGCCTTTTCCGGACATTGTCGAGATTGTGCGCTGTTATGTAGCAGCCGCCGTGTGCTTCTCCATGTTTTCCACACAAGGGTGTGTCCTATTTTGCCATCACAGTACTCCCCTGTTCGGGACACTTGTGTGACGTCACGTTGACAACTGTGAGTTGTCGGTTGGGGTCATGGGTGATGCAGGGAGGCCACGCGACATGTGCCTTCAGGGTGGTGCTGGTGTGTGTGGTGTGTAGTTGTGACTCTGTGGTGTTTGTGTGCAGTCCATACGTGGCGCTGTCGTTGGCCTCTGCGTTGTGCGCATGTGTGCCTGCGTCATCGCCGCTACGCTGCTGTGCCGTGACGGGGACGTCTCTTCCTGGTCCCGGGTAGTGGGTGCCCAGGATGTTGCGAGTTGTGTTGTTTTGACAGGTGGGACATGTGTGGATACAGTAGTGGATGTGTCCTGTCCACACAGGGGTGCCTGGGGGGGCCATGTACATTTTTTCCACCCTTGCATTATGTGCAGTGTTTGCGTGCCCTTGTTGTGTGTCTGCCTACCTGCGTCGTCGTTGCACGTTCAGTCCTAGATGGTGCATCAGGTAGAGCATGGGGATGGCCTGGAGTGCAGGGTTCATGTCTGGGTGGGCCGCCTTTTCGATCCCCGTACTGCACAGTCGGTTTTCCGCCTTGGTTTCTCGTGCGGTGTATCTTTGCCGATGAGGCTGTTTGGTTCTGACATCGTAATTTGTACGCCGGGCGGTACGTCATTTCGTCGGACGGTGTGTCTCCATTGGCTTGCGCCGCTACGTGGTCGGGCGCACTTTGATGGCGGGCGGCGTCGCGGGCTTGCGGGCGGGGTTTGCCTTCTTTTTCACATCCTAATTTGGCGGCCGTGCGGCCCTTTGCTGGCGGACGGTAGGTGGCGGTTTTTGCATCCGCCAGCACGGCGGTGCTGCTTCCGCCCGACATCGTAATGGGCCCCTAAGGGTGTTAAAGTGTGTGTAGTCAATTAATTCATTATTAACTATGTTAATTATGTAAATAAATGTAATTAAAAATGTTGAAGTGTTTAGTTATTGGTGTGCTGTTATAGGGTAGGAAATAAATTAAATACATTTATGTTTTAATTAATATTTTTGTTTGTAAATATTTTCAAGTTTAGAAGAATTTTAGTTTTTTTGTAAATGTATTCGTTATTTTATTTTATATACTATTTGTAGGTTTTTGTTATATGTAATTAGTACTATAATATGTGTTCTTTTATATGTTAACTATATATATGTTTTTTAATTTTGTTTATTAATTATTTTTTTAAATATATGTATATATTTTTTTCTAAGTGTTTGAGTGTGAATAGTAATTTTTTTTCTCCGCTAGCCAACACTTTCCCTACTGCTGCATTCACTGGAGTGCGAGTAGTAATTTTTACCCCTCCGCTATCCAGCACTTTCCCTACTGTTGCACTCACTGGAGTTGGAGTAGTAATTTTTACCTCTCCGCTATCCTGCACTTTTCCTACTGTTGCACTCACTGGAGTTGGAATAGTAATTTTGACCTCTCTGCTATCCAACACTTTCCCTACTGTTGCATTCACTGGAGTGGGAATAGTAATTTTTACCCCTCTGCTATCCAGCACTTTCCCTACTGTTGCACTCTCTGGAGTTGGAATAGTAATTTTTACCCCTCCGCTATCCAGCACTTTCCCTACTTTTGCACTCACTGGAGTGGGAATACTAATTTTTGCCCCTCCGCTATCCAACACTTTCCCTACTGTTGCACTCACTGAAGTGGGAATAGTAACTTTTACCTCTCCACTATCCAACACTTTCCCTACTGTTGCACTCACTGCAGAGGGAATAGTAATTTTTACCCCTCCGCTATCCAACACTTTACCTACTGTTGCACTCACTGAGGTGGGAATACATTTTTTTACCACTCCCTTATCCAACACATATCCTACTGTTACATTAAGTGGACTGGGAATATTAATTTTTACACCTCCGCTATCCAAGATTTTCCCTACTGTTGCACTCTTTTGAGTGGGAATAGTAATTTTGGCCACTCCGCTATCCAAACTTTCCCTACTGTTGCTCACACTGGAGTGGGAGTAGTAATTTTTACCCCTCCGCTATCCAACACTTTCCCTACTGTTGCACTCACTGGAGTTGGAATAGTAAATTTAATTATTTTGCTATCCAACACTTTTCCTACTGTTGCACTGATTGTATTGGGCAATTTAAATTTAAGTTTAATTTATTTTTCATAGTTTAATGTTTTAATTTATTCTAGAATGTTTTTTTATATTTTAAATTATTTATATATATATATATTATTTTTATATAAAGTTTTAAAATATATTAAAGTTAATAGTTTATTAATTATTTTAAAGTATATATATATATATATATATATATATATATATATATATATATATATGTATAAATTATTATGTTTGTGTGTTTATTATATATTAAATACATAATATATATTAAATGTAATTACTTTTGTTCAAATTAATATTAATATTTAATATATTTAATATATATTATTTTATTGTATATATATATTTAAATTGATATTTTTTACATCTATATTTTTTACATCGCTATTTTTGATTCAATATTTTTGTACTTACCTGTGTAGGTATGGAAGTCGATATTTTTGTAGTCTATATATTTTTTTCGATATTTTGAATATCAATATTTTTAACATCGATATTCTATCAGTTAACCACCGCGGAAGGGGTATCTCCATGCTGCTGTGAACCGCAGGCATGCAGTATTAGTCTCAGAAGAGCTCAGTTTTAAGAACCTTTCTAAAGTGAAAGTGGTCCGTGCACTTTCGAAGGTGGGAGGGTAAATAATTTCAATAGAGGGGGGCCAGATAAGAGAAAGCTTTTCCCCGGAGCGTGTTTTCCTACAGCGAGGTGTAGGGAAAAGAGATTTCTCCCTAGAACGCAAAAATCTGCTGGGCAGGAACGGAATGAGTTTTTCTGGCAGATAACTAGGTCCTCTGCCATTAAATGATTTTTGCAGTATACAACAGACCTTGAATGTGATTCTCTTTCATATAGGAAGTCAAAGGAGTGAGCTCAAGAGGGGGAGGGAGACAGTTCTGGCAGGTATATTCTGGACTAGGCTGCCCGCTGTGTTTTGGACCACTTGGAGTTTGTTAAGTAGAGACTCTCTAGAGGCGGCTTACAGAGCATTACAATAGTCCAACAGGTTGATCACCAGTGCCTGTACCAGGGTTTTTTCGCACCAAGAGTGGGAGAAATGGAAAAATTCTAAGCAGAAGACTCATCATATGAAAGCAGGTGCCAGTGGTAGCCACTACCTGATCTTTCATAGAAAGACTCTGGTCCAGGCGAACATCCAGATTTTTTACCAATGACTTTGGAGCAGGTGCTGTGCCCAAGTCTGTTGGCCACCACTCCGTGGACCAGAGCAATTGGGCTTTACCGAAAAGCATAATTTCGATCTTGCTAGCACTCAGCTGGAGGAAATTCAAAGATGAGATGGCTTTCATGTCTTCAGAGAAACGTGCTTTGGTAGTAATTATATTGTTATTAAAAGATAGGAGAAGTTGGGTATTGTCCGCCTATGAGAGATGGGTGAAAGCATAATCTCTGATGGTTTTGGCAAGGGGGGCACACAGATGTTGAACAAAGTGGGGCTAAGACAAGAGCCCTGCGGCACTCCCTTGTTGAGTTCTTAGGGAGAGATCTGAAAGGGACAAGATTGATGGTCTGTGTGCGGTGAGTTGGAAAACTTGAGAACTATTGTAGAGCTAGGCCCCGAATACCTATCTCTTCTACACTCTGGAGCAGTATACAATGGGAGACTGTGCCGAAGGCTGCTGACAGGTCTAACAGCACCAGTAGAGCAGACTGAATATCATCTAGGGAATTTCTAATATAGTCCGTTACCGCTATTAGAGCTGATTCAGTACTATACATAGGCCTAAAGCCGGATTGCTAGGGATCCAGGCATCTCTTGGATTCGATGTGCTCTGTGAGTTGTTATTAATGCGTTCTTCTGGGAGGTGTGGTTTCGACACCGATCCAAGATGGCATGACCGCGCAAAGCTCCGGCAGACCGGGGAACGTTCTTCACGGCCAGAGACCGTTTCCAGCACTCGCAGAGGGACAAGACTTACGGCGTCTCTCCCTCACGCAGTGGTGAGTTGCTGGAGCTGTTTTAAAACCTATGCTGCAGTAATTTCAGGGCCATAATGACCCCAAGGGATTTCTCCTCATTTTAAGGTTGCACCCGCCATTTTGATAGGCGAGGTCGGTTCCTTTCCAGATGAGACAGCCTTCTTGTAACACACAGCGCTCCTGTACCTAAGGCAACCTTAATTGGATTAACTTCACACCTCTTCTCAGCGCATTAGTTTTTTCTCTTCTTTTATGCTGCTGGCATATTCATTTACAAGGAAACATGCTCATTACGTTTTGGAACCCTTTTCTCTCAAAGTAATTCATTTTTCTGGAACAGTTTCTTCATTATAAGACGGTTAGGTCAATAATCTTCATTATGTGATCATTACTCATTGTTTTTTTTAACCTATATCACTACTATTGGATGGGGAGGTTGACCCTGCGGTTTCTTGATATATCCCTGTGTGCTTCACTCTTCTAGAGCTGTGGTCTTCTTCACCTCACGGTGTGTCTTATCCTGCTTTACATTTTTTGAAGGTTCAACTTACGTAGGGCTTTACAAAACCTCCCTTTTCTTTTTTATGGGGAGACAAGAAACCTTAAACTTTCAGCTTCCTCCAAAAATATTGCGCACTCTGACTCAGACTCTGCTCATAACGATATGGAAGACAATCCTCCTCATAAATCTGACCATACACCAGGCGCCATCCCAAAATCGCAGCTCTCAAGTGAGATATCTGTGATATCCACCAAGCGACCAAAAAAAGACCCTCTGTCTCCAGTGAACTCCTCCTCAGCTTCCATGGATGTAATTCTTGAGGAAATTTGTGCTTTGAAACCTTTCATGGAGGAAACCAATAAAACTCTGCAACATTTGGATGACAAGTGATCTTTATTGGAATCACGTGTACTCGTTGTGGAACAAAAAACGGAATCATTTCAATCTTCATGCTCACGTATTTCCTTTCTAGAATCAGAAATATCTCTCCTCAAAAAGCACACTGAAGATTTAGAAAAACGAAACTGTAGGAATAACCTCCGTATTTATGGTCTCCCTGAAAATATAGAGGGTTCCAATCCAACTGTTTATTTTCAAACATTTTTGCCCAAGCTTCTGGACATGTCTGCTACTACTCCACTTAACATACAACCAGCTCATGGACTTGGTCCCAAGGTCTCAACAAAACCATGTGGAGTCATCATGTTCTACCTGCAATATACTGACCTCCTACAAGTCCTGTCTGCTGTCAAGTCCAAAAAACAAATTTATTGGGAAGGTCATCAACTATTTTTCTCTCAGGATGTGGCTAAAGCCGTCGGAAAAAAATTCTTGTTCTCCGATCTCAGCTAAGATCTATAAATGCCAGATATGGACAAATTCATCCTTGCTTTTTTTAAGTTACCGATAAGGAAAAGACTATAACTTTTGAAGAACCGTCTGCATTGCAGGAATTTCTTCGCCAACATGGATCGGATGTCATGGACACTTCAAAGTCTACTTGATTGTTATTTTGTTTTCGTCCTGTATGGCTGTTTCCTTATCTATGTAATTCTTTGAATGTTGTTTTCGCTTTTGTTTAATTTTTATGATGCTCATTTACTAGTCTTTTTGTCTCTTTTTTTCTGTCCTCCCTCTTTTTGGGAAAATATCTTACTCCAATCCAATCCAAAGTAACTTTATTCGGTTCAAATGGACCATAAAAGTATAACATACAAACAAAGATGAAATAAAATTTACATGTCAGATTTGTACAATAATATGACTCATGCCTCAAGTACTCCACAATTATAAAAAGGAATTTAAAATTTGAAATTCTAAAAAACACCAATTTCATTTACATTTCATACTGTTTCCTTATTAAAAATGCAATTCTAATAAAGTTTAATACTGCGGTACAAATGACTTCAGTGGACAAGGAGCGTAAGAGATTAAAGCCCTCCTGATGGTTACAGGGGCGGGTTTCTCTTAGGATTGGAATAAGAAACCTTGCCCTTGGCTCCTTGTAAAGTGTACAAAATAAAATAAAGTGCAAGGTGCTTTGTTGTGCTGAATTATTGCATGGACAGGGGGTAAGGTTATTGCACCATCCAGCCTGTTTGGGAAAGGCCACTAGAAAGTGCAATGTGCAAAGACGGAACCTAGTCATGAGGAATCGGAACTGTACGTTCGTAGTAAAAGACAAATAAAATTGTTGATATGAAAGGGACCGATCTAAGTAAGGTTGCAGCCCTGATTGCCGCGGGCGATTATCCAACTCAACAAAATATGCATCTTTTATGATCAATTTCATGTTTGTGTGGCTACTGGCAGGGTTATCATAATAATGCCCTAGGCCTATTTCATTGAATTTTCCTTTAACAAAACGGAGCCATGGAACAGCCTCGGCATTATCCAGAGTCATACAGTCCTTGATAATTTCCCTTGTGAGCTTTAAGTCTTCCGACAACTAAACTTTAGCCCAAAGGATCAGTGGGGCGATGTTGATTCGATCCTCTATAAAATCCATCCCTACCTCAGAGTGACAGAAGGCTGTGGAGGCCCTTTTTGGGATCATCAACAATCTTTTTATAAACTTATTTTCTAGCATTTGTAGTTGTGTACTTTTATGGTATCCCCATACTCCTGCCCCGTAGGTAGCAACAGACAAGCATTTTGATTTGTATAGGGTGATCAATTCCGCTACCGGCTTGTGGCCCAACTTGCAAGCGAAGCGGAAAAGACCTTCTACTGCATGGCTAGTATTCTGAACCCTAGATGTAATAAGATGGTCCCAATTCAGTTTATTATTAAAAACATTCCCCAAGTAAGTAAAATTGGAGACCTTGTCAATGGTCTTGCCCTTTACAGTAAATTCTCTTGATTTAGTTTGACTTGGGGCACATACCATAATATAGGATTTAGTAAAATTAACTTTTAGGTCCAAAGCTAACATAAAATCAGTAAAAACATTCAGGGATTTCTGTAAACTATTTGCAGTTAAGGCCATTAAAACCGTGTCGTCGGCATACAATAGCAAAGGGACCGGTTAGCCTCCAATTCTGGGGAAGTCTAATTCCTGATCTATTAGCAATGATTCTAGGCCATTTGTGTACAAAAGGAAGAGAAAATGGGTCAATATACACCCCTGACGAACTCCCTCTGTAGAGACAATGGGCCCGGTCCTCTCGCCCCGGGGCCGAATCGTATGGCTACAGTAGTGGACGCATGCAACCTACGCAGGAGGGTGATGAGAGATTCCTCAAAACCCATTTCCCCCATCAGGGACCACAGTTTTTCCCTATTGACAGTGTCAAAAGCACTGGACAAGTCCATAAAGGCAAGGTGGATTGACCCCTTCCTTGCCTTCATGTACTTGCCCATGATCAGTGCCAAATTGAGGCACTGTTCATTTGTCCCCATACCTCTCCTAAAACCATATTGTGTTTGGGACATTAGCCCGGAGGAATCTGCCCAGGTCTCGAGGCGCGCTAAAATGACCCTCCCCAGTACCTTAACAGTAGCGTCAATTAGGGAAATAGGCCTATAACAGGCCGGGTCTTACTTGTTTCCCTTTTTGTACACAGGTACCACTATGGCCTCTTTCCATGATGATGGGATAGGGCCAGTTATTGCTGCTCTAAAGACATTTGTCAGGAGGGGTGCCGAAAGTTGGAGATTGCTTTTAAATAAATCAAGGGGTACCACGTCAGGCCCTGCAGCTTTGAGGTGTATCCCTTTCATGAGGGCGTCCTCAACCTCACTCACTGACAGGGAAGAGCTCAAATGGTGTGCAGTGATTGAGTCTAATGGGACATCTTGACATGTTTCCTGGTTAATAATACCATTCGAGTTAAATATGTTTGTAAAGTGGGATTCCCAGACTTTCCCTGGTATCAATGAGTCCATTCCCCTTGAATCCTTTGAAAATAATGGGCGATTTATTACCTCCCAAAAACTCTTAGAGTCTTTGAGTGCACTTGCTCTCTCTAAATCCGCACAGGCCAACCTTCTCAGTTCTTGCTTCCTCTGATTGATTGTGCTCTTGTATGTCTGCCTTGCGTTTCTAATTAGGGTTTTTTCTTGAGGGATTATGTGTAGTGCCTTCTTAAGGTCCTTTTGGGCCCTTGTGCACTCAGCGTTAAACCATTTAGTCCCCTGAGCTTCCCTTCTTACTGTTGAATTCGTCAGGTTTTTAGATACGTCCCTGCAAATTACCTGGAATCCCTGTATGACCATATCTGAGGGGGAGTCTTGATCTAAGCATTTCAAGATGGAGCTTAAATTTACTTTAACAATATTCTCCTCGAATTGGGAGGGGTTTATTTTGCTCCATTTCAGTCTCACCCCTTGATTTGAGTTATACTGGAGGGGGCGACCGTCACCTTCCTCCTCCTGGGCAGTTACACATAGGGAGGCAGTGAGGGGATTATGATCGCTGCCGTTATTGGACTCCACCTCAAAACTGTCAACCAGGAAGGCAGATTTTCTAGATATTAGCATGAAGTCAATGACACTTTCCCTTCCTCTGCCCAAATAATTAGGATATTGAATTTCAGGGTTACTGACCAAGGTGTCAACAAAAAGCAGATCATTCACAATAATGATATCATTTAATGCATCACCCTGTGGGGTATGAATGAATTGCGTCAGTGGCTGGCCCTCAGTGTCCATTAACCCGCACATTCTGCTTGAGCTATGCCGACATAAGGTGCAATTGAAATCCCCCTCCGAATAAATACACAGGGGCTGCCACTTCCCCGAGACCTTGTCAATTTCCTCCTTAAGAGTTACAATGATATCACAACTATTTAGATCAAAAACATTATAATACCAATTAATCAAAAGGGTCTTGGCCTGAAACAAGTTGAAGATCAAAACGAGTTGATACCAAGGTGAAACAGTAATGGTCTCTGCTTTAATAGACCCATATTTGACAGAGATCAGTGTCGCCAACCCTCCTTTTGCTCTCCCTGCTGGTGAGGCGGTTGCATGGACATTAAAAGAACAGTAGCCATCTAGTTCAATATTCTTCCTGTACCATGTTTCCTGGGTACAAATAATGTCAAAGGCATTTACATACTTTAACCACACTTCGTCCTCAAATTTCGAGCGGATACCTGCAATGTTTCAGGAGAGAATTCTGAAAGGGGGGGCTTTGTGAGGCCTTGTCACTAGATCCTCCCTATAACTAACAATAACGGAGTCCAAATCAGACCCCCCCACTCCAGATTTAGGTGTAGTAGGAGGGCTAGGTGACTCAACCCCAATCTGCAATTCGTGTTGTTAATAAAAGTGTCAGGTGGATTATGTATATGGTGATCTGGGCAATTTTTCACCAGCCCATTCCCTATTGTTCTATCCACTGCATGATGGTCTCCCCCGGTTAACCCTTCTGTCATTAACATCTTACCTGAGCTACTTGGGTCCAAGGGTAGTCAATCAATTTCTGTTAAGCCAGAAAGTACCTCAAAACAGTTAGGGTGTAGCCATGTGGAGGGCTGAGGGAAAGGGTTTCTATTCTGGAATCACGGTCGAGACTGTAGGCTCATAATGCCCCCTTGGTGGTAAGGATAAAAGAAAGCCAATGGGCGGGCTTGTATTTGCTCCAAAGGGGAGTCTCTAAGATGACATAGAGCAAAGTCCACCCACTTCCTATCATTAAAAGTCAGTACCACACAATTACCTTCTCTATCTTTTGGTGTCAGAACCATCGTATAGGGTGTACACTCCGGCGGAAGGTTTAATATGGTATTATCATCCTGCCTACTTGGCATGCAAGGCACGGAGCCCATAACAGGCCTTTTCTCATTCACTTGACTCACCCCACTATGCCTTTCAGATCTCAAGGGATTAGTTGCCCTTTGCTCACCGTTAAGGCTCCTCTCTTGGCCACATACCCGAATTAGCGGCACCGTTTGAGGATCAGTGCGGTTATCCCTATCCAGGTGAGGGTCTGATGGATTAGCCACTACACGTGTGACTATAGGTCCATCTGTTACGGCCGTCCCGCACTTGGAAGCACTAAGAATAATATTATCTCCTCTCTCTACCGGGCCATTAGCTAAGACACATCTTTCCTTGTACCCACTTTGCTCTGCCAAATTCCCTCAGAACAACAATAATTGGCCAAGCAGCTCCTCTGTGCGAGCCAGCCGGGACAAAATAGGCTCCAGGGAGTCCGACACTACTTTGCCAAATCGGGCTGACACCATGTCCACTTCAGACTGAGTCTTAGCAGGCCCTCCTCCCCCACGGGGTCTTCCCACAATTCCAGGGGGGTTTTGCTTTGTCCTCTTGACCCTTGGCAGATGTCCCAGATGTCCCAGAGCTCGATGGTCAGTCCCAATCGGGTCAATGCGCTTCCTTTTTCCCCCGGCCGCATTTTGGATGTAGATATTGCAACATCCGTACCTTTTGGCTCTCCACCTGGGAGGGCCTGGCACAAAATAATGATGGTAAGTGAAAGTGGGGTTGGGGGTTCTTCCCGCGGGACAGGGGACGTTGCAGATGTTACTAAATTAGGGTCCTCTATGGATGTTAAAGGGACAGGCTGAGCAGACCGTGTATTCATGTCTGCAGGTGGAGGTAGTGGAGCCAACGAAAGTCTGCGTTCGGCCAGTTCAATTTCTTTATTGATCGCCTCCACGGCCTTCTGTAGGAAGCCATCTAAGGTGGCATCTGTGCATTTAGAAGCAGGCGTAGGTTTCTTTCTCCCCATTTCAAGGAAATACGTGGATCCTCAATAAACAAAGTTTAATAGCAAAGGAAAGAGTTAATTCCTTAACATACCATCCCCTCTCCTTACTTAAATTTTTTCTTGATGCGTTCGCTGATGGGGCCAAGAGGTGTGGCGAGGCCCGGCCTCTTCCAGCCGTGGACGGGCACAGACGGGCCCGCCCATGGCCTGGGCTTCGACCGGGCGCGGCCCGGGCACGCCTGCACGCGTTTCGTGCTGCTGGAGCCCTGGGGAGATCTTGTAGGCGCCTCCTGGTGCGAAAATTACGTTGACAGCTACACTGCCCCAAGGGACGCCGGGGAGTGTAGTTCTGCACTCTCCCGGTCCCGGTCTCCACACCTCCTTCCACTCGGGCCCCCAACAGAGTGAAAAACAGCAGATGGTAGCAGCAGCAACACCTTCCTAATACAGGTGTATTTTTTCACTTCCCGTCCCCCATATGGTCTCCTATATATATTGACATCCTTACCCATCCATGGTTACCCTGATGCTCGGTGGAGTTTGAGTGCTGTCGTCGCCGTCTGCTGGTGTCGCCACCCCCCATTTCGTCTTTGTGTTCTGTAGGTATTTTCTTCAGTCATCATTTGTATGACTTGTACTGTACCTCTAAGGTCCCTACTATCATTTTCTTTGTTATATTATTTATTTAATCTCTCCTTCCTTCATGCTTTCTTTCATTAAACAAATGCCTTATTCCTTTCACTTTTCTTCCTGATAGCTGTCTTATTCTGACTTCATTCTTGCTATTGTAAGTATATTGATTGTTC
The DNA here is from genome assembly GCA_963921515.1 of Calotriton arnoldi. Classification (NCBI taxonomy): domain Eukaryota; kingdom Metazoa; phylum Chordata; class Amphibia; order Caudata; family Salamandridae; genus Calotriton; species Calotriton arnoldi. Next base: position 65,134 of record CAWUFW010022983.1, read on the forward strand.
ATGTTCTTATCTTTAGGTTACATTTCGGGATACTACTTGGAATATTAAAGGGCTAGCTAACCCTATTAAAAGGCAACAGGTGTTATCTCATCTAGCTAAATTAAAAACTGACATTGCATTGCTTCAGGAATCACATATTTCCGAAGCTGAAGCTTCCAAGTTGAAGAAATGTTGGGTGGGTCATGTGTTTAACTCTCCAGCTTTAGGTAAGAAAAATGGGGTTTTAATTTTATGCCATAAAAATTGCATGTCTCAGTTGTTCATCAGGAATCTGATATTGAAGGTCGAGGGGTTATTGTTAAGCTACTTATAGATAAGATAACTTTAGTTATTTTTAATGTATTTGGTCCTACTTCTGTAGATAAGGTTTTCTGGACAAACGTTTCTGATAAACTGCTTTTATATGATGATAACTACATTATATTTGGTGGTGACTGTAACCAAATTCATGATCCCATATTAGACAGAAACTCGACAGTTAAGTTTGTTCCCTCTAGAATGCACTCACAATTTACTTCCACAATACGACGCACATTGTTAGTTTTTATTCAGCTCCACATCACTCACAATACTGTATTGATTATCTTTTCTGGAGCAAGTCTTTGGCTCAACATGCTATTCAATCTGAAATTGGATCAATTTTAATCTCAGATCACTCCCCAGTACATGTACATATAGACCTTATCCCTTTTTCTCCACGCTCAGGTAGATAGCGCTTTAACAATTCCTTACTCCTAGATCCTAAATTTAGCCAACAATTCAATTCCTTTGCTTCCTAAATTTTTGTTATCAACTCAACCCCAGAATCCTCATTTGTAATGATTTGGGACTCCTTTAAGGCAGCCCCAGGGGTTTTATAATAAATTTTGTATCACAAAAGAAAAAGTCCCTAGAGGCCCAATATACGCAATTACTTAATAACATTAAACAGTTAGAATATACTTAGTATCATTCCAATAATGAGTCTTCCTTGAAAATTCTTATTGATGCTAAACTTCCTTTTAATAGATTATCTACAGACGCTGCCTCCTCTTATTTATTGAAAAGTAGTACTCGCTATAATGGGGGTCAAAATAAAATGGGGAAACTGCTGGCTAATTATTTAAAAGTAAGAAAAGACAGAACTAGAATAGAATCATTACTGGGCCCTACGGGTATTCCTCTTTTTAAAGATAATGATATTTTAAATGAATTTGTTTCATTTTATAAAAATGTATATTCGCCTGAAACGCAACCAGAACAGTCTGATCTCTCTACTTATTTTCAGTCCATTGCTTCTCCTCCCTCCCACCACATTGACTTTGATTCCTTGGGAATTTATATTTCTTTAGCAGAAATGTCCGATGCTGTCTCGGTGTTACGACGAGGGAAGGCTCCTGGGCCTGATGGCTTTACCATTGAGTTTTATGATCGCTTTGCAAAACTCCTCCTACCCAATCTTTTACTTTTATTTAAATCTTTTACGGATAAAGATACATCTCAGGGCATGTTCCAAGAAGCTTTGATCTGCTTAATTCCAAAAGAAGATAAAGGCCATTCTCTCTGCAAGAATTATCGTCCCATCTCCTTAGTGAATACTGACTATAAGATCTATGCTAAGATTTTGGCACTTTGTATTGACCCTGTCCTACCTGATCTGATAGGTCCTTTGTTAAGGGAAGAATTAGCCTCTGACAATTCTTGAATCTTTTTCAATGTCCTCAGCAAGGCCTCATCTTTAGATTACCTTGTTGCTGCTATCGCTTCAGACGCAGAAAAAGCCTTTGATAGGATTGGTTGGGATTTTATGTTCCACACATTAAAATGGGCTGGCTTCTCATCTAAGTTGATTGCTTTAATTTCTCTATTATACTCAGGTTCCAAAGCCTCAATACTCATTAATGGTAATACCTCAGATTACTTCCCATTGCTTAGAGGGGTACGACAAGGGTGCCCCTTATCACCTTTATTGTTCGTCATTGCGGTGGAACCCTTTTTAACCAAAATTAGTCAAGATGCTCATATTTGAGGTTTTCCATTTGGTCCTCATCAGGTTAAAATGTCAGTCTATGCTGATGACATTATCCTATACTGTTCTAACCTCTCTCCCCCCTTTTCTTCAACAAGTAGCCACTTTTTCTCAGCTTTCAGGATATCAACTTAATATTGATAAATGTGAAGTTTTGACTTTAAATGTTTTATGTCAAAAACATCTTTTTGTCCACACTGGTTTTTCATGGCAACCCTCTAAAATAAAATATTTGGGCTTATGGTTCGCTCCGACAATTCCTGAAACGTTAAAATTAAATTTTGATCATATTACCCAAAAATTAAATGATACTATTACACGTTGGCATCCTCTTTTTCTCTCTTGGTGGGGCCGAATCAACTTGATTAAAATGATGCTCTCTCCCCTGATTCTATATATTATCTCCATGATTCTGGTTCACATTCCTGGGTATTATTTTAAGAAAATTGATTCTCTCTTGACAAAATTTCTTTGGAAAGGCAAACCCCCTCGCATAATTTGTCTTCTTTAAAAAAGGATAGATCTAACGGAGGTCTTAGGTTTACTGACTTCAAAACTTATCACTCTGCTTTTTCCCTAATACAAGCTGCCCATTGGCTCTTTTCGGAGTTCCCCGTATATCCTCCTTTGTGGATAAAAATAGAGGAATTTCTTATTGCCCCCTTCAATTTTCAGGAAATCCTTGCTTTTCCTAATAATATTTCATCTTTACGTTCCCCTATCATTTCTCATTCCCGTAAACTCTTAGTTCCTCTCTTACCATCATCATATCCCTCAATTAACTCTTATCAACCGCAATCTATTTGGCATAATAAATCATTATGAATTAAAAAACGTTCTATATATTGAAAAAATTGCCAATCTAAGGGCTTACGTTGGATATCTCAACTTCTACTTGATGATCAACCCCTTTCATTTACTGATCTGCAAACAAAAATTTCTTTAAAAGCCTCCTTCAGAGTGTAATATGATCTTCTATGCCCCTCCCTCAACCATTATCTTCTTACATTACCAAATACTTCCAACCTCCCTGCAAATTGCATAAACGTTTCTCCAATAATGGACACTTCCCCCTCTGCATCCACTATATACAAATCCTTACATTTGCCCCCAGACAGACTCAAATCAGAGATTGAATTGGCTTGTTAAAAATATTTATTACAAAGATGGCCAACTACTACATGGGATAAGTTATGGTCTAAGCTTCACAAAACCTCACGAGCTGCTAATACCACACAAACCCTTTACTTCGTTTATCAACGGGTGTTATTTTCTCCAGTGACTTCAGCATCTTTCTCACCGGATATGTCTTCTACTTGTTGGTCCTGTCCTTGCCCTACTGCCAATTTAAAACACATGTTATTTGAGTGCCCCCCTATTCACCAATTTTGGCAGTTGGTTTGGTCCCAAATTAGGAACATTTTCAAAGTTAAGGTCCCTTTTTCTTTAATAATCATATTCCCAGGTACTCTGTAACCCCAATGGCCCCAGTCACCATTGCGTTTTAAACTGTTAGATCTATTGTTAGCTATTAATTATCACATAATATTCTCAAATTGGCAGCATGCAGATAAAGTCACTTTTAGATCCTGGTGGAAGAATGTGTTTTCATCATAGACTAGACACTAATTATGTTTCCCCTATATCTCTAGCGATTAAAAGAGATCTCTTATGGCTTCCATTAACCACATATTTATCTTTATCTGCCTCTTCTATTGTCATTACTCTATCAGATGATGTACGGAAGCCACCTTAATTTCACTCTTTTCCTAGATGATTAGAATATTTCTGTACCCCTATATTAATACCATGCTATTCAGTTTTACTTATTGTTATGCTTACAGTGTTAAATCATTTATTTTTATTTTCTTTTACTCTTAATATTATAAATTAATTCTATATTTGCTCTCCTCCCTCTGCCCCTTCCCCCTATTGTTTTATACTGTGTATATTCCTTTTTGTATACAGCTTGATAGTAATATTCCTCATATATTCTTGTTTTCCCTACAAATTTTATGTTAAAAAGGATTTGTAGTATTCATTACATTGCTGTTCTTTTTCTTGTTAATGCTTAATAAACTCACACTTTAAAAAAAATTAATGTGCCCTTCTAAAAGTTTTCTCATCAGGGGAAGAAGAGAGATAGGACGATAATTTGAACGGTCTGATGCCGGGAGATTTATCTTCTTACGAATGGGGATCACCTGTGCGGCCTACCAGTCTAGTGGAAGCTATCCTTCGCTCATCCACAGGTTAAGTAGAGGGCAGATGGAGGGGGCAAGTTGATTAGCTAGAATGGATGAGATCTTGACTGACACTATATCTAAAGGGGACCCTGATTTAGGGGTCTTCAACATTTCACAGACAGAGTCAGCTCTAAGGGGTACAAAGCTCTCAAGGATACACGCATTGATGGAATGCAGAGAGGTACTTCTCTAAGATGATCACTTCCTCCAGTGAATTTATTGTGGATCAGATTTATTTTATCTTTGGAATGGTTTGCGATGGCATCACATAGAGCTTGCGAGGGAGGGGTATCATTTGTGCATGCAATCGGATTGGTAAAGGATTTAAGAAATTTCTATAATTCTTTGGAAGAGTTCCCCACTTGGCTAAGTTGTAAAGTAATATGTGCTTGTAGGTTTCTCTATCATTGGGTTTGTGGGACTTACGCCAACATCTCTCTAGTTTTTTACATTGAGCTTTCTCCTTGCGCAGTTCAGGAGAGTACCAAGAAGCATGCAATCCATGTTTTCCTAAGTATTAATATTTTAGAGGGGCTAGATTTTCTATAGCTATTTTTTTGAGATTCATGATAGTCTGCTAACCTCAAATCAACATTCCCCGTCTCCCCTATCGTCGGAGCAATAAACTCCTTAATAAAGGTATCCGGGGTGATTTTACACCATTGACTCAACAGGCGGTAAGTAGGATGATTTGGGGGTGTGACAGCGTGAGTAGCAGAGATCCGAAATCCAATCAGGAAGTGGTCTGTCCAAGGTAAAGGGCAAGGGGACTCTGTAGAAATAAAAGAAGAGTTGGTGAAAATCAGATCCTTGTGTGGGGCCAGAGTTGATCTGATTTTGGCCTGATGTGGCCAGATCAGTGAGGATTTGAGCTGCCTCCACCTTTGAGGGGACTTCACTGTGTATGTTAAAGTTGCCCTAATAAAATAAAGTGTTTTGTGGAAAGGTGGTGGGGGGGAAACAGTTCCATCAATTTGAGATTGAAGTCTCCTAGGGGACCCAGGGGATAATATACAAGGGCTCCTTTCCAGCAGTCTTGGGGCAAAGGTTCAACACATGTCTCTGTCACATCCTCCGACAGGATTTCAATTAGGGATACTTTTAAGGATTCTTTGTAAGTGTTGGCTATTCCGCCGCCAGTTCTATCCTCCCTGTCTGTATTTAGCAAACATTAATTCTCAGAGAGTGCCAGAGCGATGGAGGGTGTGAAGGTAGGTTTCAGCCATGTTTCTGTGAGGAAACCAAGATCAGCTGACTCAGAAGTCAACAAGTACCATATTTGAAAAGCATGCTTATGCATGATCTAACATTGTCTAAAATGCCCTTCCAGGTTTGTACGGGTTTAAGGGGAAGGTTGTTAGCGGGGAGTAGAGATGCATCATAGTCCGGGTTCAGGACCTCCCCAAAGGGATTTGGAGGGAGTTCTCCCTTCAGATTCAGTGAGAGGCTTTGATATTAACATTGTATACAAGTGAATGGACCTTCGGGGATGAAAGGAGATCTTGGCTTGACGCATTATATATCAGAGCGTAGAACCTTGCCTTGGAATGCGATACATGTAAATTCCTCCACCGAGTAGGAGATTTTGGATGTACTAGAGACAGTACTGAGGTGAAATGGCTCCTGGCAATGGCTGGGCGCAGACTAGCGCAGACAGGCTTGCTTTTGGCATGCCAGTGGTGACATGAGCCTTAAGTAGAGGACTGGGAGAGCAGCTAGACCGGTGACTCCCATAACCCCCCACCAGAAACCGGAAATGCGGGTCTCGCTCGCTCTCTCCACACAAATGGAACCCTCCTCAGTCGAACGGAGAGTGGACGAGTCCTGAAGGCAGTTTTACAAAGTGCTAAATGCAAGCTCACTAAAAGGAAAAGTTTCAAATGTTAAAAACAGTGTCAGCATACAAGAGATTAAAATTAATGGGAGCAGAGGTATCTGCTACTTTCCTGTGTGCGTCCGCTGCACGTCAGTGGTGACATGACCCTTAAGTAGAGGACTGGGTGAGCAGCTAGACTGCTGACACCCGTAACCCCCACCTGAAACTTGAAATACGAGGCTCGCTCGCTCTCTCCACACAAATGTAAGCCTCTGTGGTGGAACGGAGACCGGCAGGTCCTGAAGGCAGTTTTACAAAGTGCTAAATGCAAGCTCACTAAAAGGTAAAGTTTCAAATGTTAAAAACAGTGTCGGCAAACAAAAGATTAAAATTAATGGGAGCAAAGGTATCTGCTACTTTCCTGTGCGCGTCCGGGATGTCATCCCTGATGTCATTAATGATGTTAATGTACATTTCATGAGTGGTAGATGGATAGATTTTTATTATGCATAGTTATTAAAAACCGTAACCAACATTAACTCAGTTTGAAACCACTACAACAATGTTCTGTAACACGTATCAAAACACAAATGAAAAATAAAATTCGAAGAGTTACAATTGCCTGTGACCTAGGTTGAAAAGGGGAGTTCAATAAGGCGTCAGTAAACTTAAAATGATGTAACCTGACAGTTTTCCAATTTTTTGCCGCCAGCTTTAAAACTTTTGAAAAGTGACATTTCAAAGAAACATCCGTTGCCTTAAAGCATACAATCACCGCCTATCTGAATGAGCGAATGGCACGTTGGTTAAAAAGTGCTCTAAATGCCCTGCTTTCGTTTAGTAAACCAGGGCTCACACAAGTTATGTGAACAATGTTTTCCTCCCCAGTATTACACAGTCTGTAGTGAGCCTTTTTAGTGTCCCAAAGCCAGGGCACAATGTGAGCCTGGCCTGGAAGGAGGCCAAAGTGGTATCTGATAGAGTGCCCTCTGGACCACCTGGGCTCCAAGGCTGGGGTTTAGCAGTTTTATAGTCATTTAAGTTCATCCAGGCCTGAGATCTGGTCAATAGAGCTTCTTTGTGTTTAAGCACAGAGATTTATTTTATCACACCAGTAACCATTTTTTTGAATGGCTCTAGAGGCAGGGTCCTTTCCCACAGTGATCGAACACCCAGCTCGTCAATGGACCCTTCTAGATACTGATGAGAGTGTGCAATTTTACTTGTTTGTACTTCATGCCAGAAATATTTGCACAGTTGGATTGCGGACAAAGACTTTATTTTTTCTATACTTTAATGTAGGCCCCTTTTTCTTGCAATTAATTGATTTATTAGACCATATTCAAGCCTCATCTGGGGCGACGAAGCATTGGGAGGGAGACGGAAAAGCAATATGAATATTTTCTGGAGATCGAAATTTGAAATTGCTGCATCTCTACCTTGAAGCGCTTCACTTCCTTGAGAGATGCTTGGTGATCATGTTGCTGCTATCACCTTTAGTAGTGGCAAGTAACATGGGCCATCAAGCGATCTCTGTAAAGTGCGGAATGTGAGAAGTCAAGCCTATGCTCGTGAAACAAACCCTTGTCATCAAATAATACTCCATAAAGAACCTTTGTCATCAAATAATACTCCATAAAGAACCTTTATATATATAGTAGCTAGTTATAGTTAGAACCTTGTTTCTATTCAAAAAGCATTTTTCCTTTTGCCAATATCTTTGGCGACGTTTGACAAATCTTCGTGAAATTTTAAAAACGAATGGGGCGCTCCCGTCAGCTCCTGTCTTTAAAGTTTCGGGGTGAATCGGCAACCGGGGGCCGGGAAAAAAAGGGGAGTCTCAAAATGTGTTTTCTCCATGTTAATTTCCATAGGAAACTTTAGACACGGCTACAGCCCGAACTGCTGAACAGAAATACACAAAATTTGGCAAAGAGGTAGCTGTTGGTCCAGAATGCACTCTTTGCTTTAAATGGTGTAAATCCATTTAGTAGTTCCTGAGAAATTCATATATAAAATATATGGATATCGGTGACCGTGGTGGATCCACGAACCCTCCAGATCACGAGCTGACTTCTGATTGGCTGCCAACACTTCAAACCAGGAAGTGTTGGCAGCCATCTTGTTACTCGGTTGAACCGAGTCACAAGAAAAAAGGTTGAAAAAAAGGGGGCAGGGTAGAAACACCCTGACCCCCTAGGCCTGCTCTCGCTTCCATGAAGCAGAATTGCTTTTGGGCAAAAGGAGCTGCATGTCAGCAGCTCCCTCTGCCCAAAAGCAATGCCACCACCCGCAGGAGGCGGAGAGCCGGCAGGGACCGCAGGGCATTAGGGCTCCCCCCGTGGTCCCCAATAAAGAGACCAAGCCCTGGGGGATGGGTCCCCGGGGCCCAAAATGGCTGGGGAGGGGGCTACTAGGCCCCCTCCCTTTTTCACAAAAATAAAATAAAAATAGGATTGGCCATACCCCGGGGGATGGGGTCCCCAGGGCTACATCGACCTCAGGAGGGGCCACGAGCAGTCCCCCTCAAATAAAATAAATAAATAAATAGAGCACAGGCCCCGGGGGATTGGGTCCCCGGGGACACAACTGGCCCAGGTAAGGCGGCCTCCCTTCCTTAAAGCATTTTTTTTAATAAAAAAATGCCGGCCCCTGGGGGATGGGGTCCTCGGGCGTAATTGGCCTCAGGAGGGGGCCACACGACCCCTCCCTTTGAATTTTATAAAAAAAATGGCTCAGACCCTGGGGCCCAAAAGGGTAAAGGGAAGGGGCCCACACAGCCCCCATCCTAAAAGAAAAAAGAAAAAAAAAGAAATGGTAACTAGCCGGAGGCCCCACCCCCTCAATGCATGACTCTGCAAACCCGCCTCCTGGCGTGCTGTGTGTTGGAGGATGAAGTCCCCGTTAGTACTGAGGGTCCTTAGGGGCCAACTAGCCCACCAGGTACCTCTAGTAAGCCCCACACAGTGGGATTGCTGAGAGGTAGTCCGAGGCCATGACCATTTCTACAACACACTGCAAACGTGCCTCTTGGCACACTGCTGGTGGGGCGATGAAGTCCCCTTGTGTTCTGAGGGCCTCAGGACTAAAGTGGACTTCATCCCCCAAGCAGCAGTTCACCAGGAGGCATGTTTGCAGAGTGGTGTAAAAAGGGGGCTTGGCCTCTGACATCTCTCAGCAATCCAGCTGTGTGGGGCTTACTAAAGATAACTGGAGGGCTAGCTGGCCCCCAGGGATCCTCAGGAGGCAAGGGGACTTCAGTCCCCAACCAAGAGCATGCCAGTAGGCGTGTTTGCAGAGTGATGGAGAAAGGGGGCATGGCCTGTGTGCACCTCTCAGCAATCCCACTGTGTGGGGATTACTGGAAGTAACAGGTAGGCTAGTTGGCCCCTAAGGACCCCTAGCAGCGAAGGGGACTTTAATCCCCATCCAAGAGCACTCCAGGGAACATGTTTGCAGAGTGGTGTGCAAAGGCCTGCTATGAGAACTCACAAATCCTGCTGTGTGGGACTTACTGGAGGTAACCGCAGGGGTAGTTGGCCCCCAAGGATATCCTTGGGGGCCAACTACCCCTCCGGTTACCTCCAGTAAGTCCCACACTCCAGGATGGCTAAGAGGTCTTCAGAGGCCATGCCCCCTTTCTCCACCACTCTGCAAACGCACCTCCTGGCAAACTACTGGTTGGAGGATGAAGTCCGCTTTACTCCTGAGGGACTTTGGGGGCCTAGAAGCCCTCCTGGTACCTCCTGTAAGTCCTACGCAGCAGAATTCCTGAGTGCTGGTTGGAGGCCCAGCCCCCTTTCTCCACCTCTCTGCAAACGCGACTACTAGTTAAAGAAGCATTTGCAATGTAATAGGTCTCACATTTGCAAAAGTTAGGGCTATTGGTGTTGTAAATGTAAACTTTTTTTACTAATGTTTTTTGGAGTGGAGTGGATGTACGTTATGTGTAGTGAAATTATGTGGTATGTTGTGCAGTGAAATTATGTGGATAGAATGTATGTGGTTTTAAGTGTATAGGAAATATGCAGAGTGCGATTATGTGTTATGGAGTGTAATTCTGTGGTATGGTAGTCTGTGTTGTGGAGTGGTATCCTCAGGTTTAGTCTTCCCCATTTCCACAGAAGCTAAACTATAAACTCAATGAGACACAAAAAAGAAGGACCCACTGAGGAGCACTTCTGGACCTAGTCGGAGGTATGAGCAGGGTCACTGGAATTATGCGACTGTTTGACTGCACCGATTTTTGCATAATTAGACATTTTCCGCTTTTGCCACATAATCCATCATCTGCTGCATAATCTGCAGATTTGAACAATTGTTTCTAGCTCAAACGGCTCAAACGTTACCAAAAATGCAGCGACAAGTGTTACAGCGTGGTGAAAGGCCCTCTGCAAACCTGGAATGGTCACCTGTTACCTATTGCTAAATGTGGGTGTTAAATTGGTACTACTGGTGCGCAAACCACTCTTGCTTCTTTCTGCGCCTCTCTTGCCTCTTTTTGCATTTCTCTTGCTTCTTTATGCACCTTTCTTGCTTTTTCTGCACTACTCTTGCCTCTTCCTGCACATCTCTACCGCTTTCTGCACCTCCCTTCTTTCTGCACCTCTCTTGTTTTTTCTGCATCTCTCTTGCTTATTCTTCTGCACCTCTCTTGCCTCTTTCTGCCCCTCTGTTGCTTCTTCCTGCACTTCTCTTACCTCTTTCTGCACCATCTTCCCTCTTTCTGCACCTCACTTGCTTCTTTCTGCACTTCCCCTGCTTCTTTCTGCACCTCTCTTGCTTCTTTATGCACCCCTTTTACCTCTTTCTGCACCTCTGTTGCTTCTTTCTGCAATTCTCTTGCTTCTTTCTGCACCTCTGTTGCTTCTTTCTGCACCCCTCTTCCCTTTTTTCTGCACCCCTCTTCCCTCTTTCTGCACCTCTGTTGTCTGATTCTGCACCTCTAGTGCCTCTTTCTGCACATCTATTGCTTCTTTGTGCACCTCTATTGCTTCTTTGTGCACCCCTCTTGCCTCTTTCTGCACCCCGCTTCCGTCTTTCTGCACCTCTCGCCTATTTCTGTACCTCTCTTTTTTTTTGTGTCCTCATTTATAAATAAGTGGGAAACCTTTAAACAGACCAACGGTTCCCTCTTGGTTCCCCTGAAGGAAGGTAACGGTACTGTCTGATTACTTGAACACCTCCGGTCACCAGTCGAGACCAGCTGCAAAGATCCTAGGGAAGGAATTTAGTGGAGGGGAGTGACAAACTCCCCAAGGTCGTACCCCTTCCTCTAATCTCACTTATTTCATAATCATTGGACTTTATAAGTATCGTGATTTTTCAGGATATTCTATTATCAAAATTATTAACCTACCCATCCCAGGCCCCCCACATTCTGGTTCTTTTTCTCAAGGAGCCAGCAAGATCCAAGCTATGAATTTGTTTAACCGAAGCAACCCAATCTAGCATTACTGGGGTTTGCGACGAAATCCATTTTAAGCAAATTTCCCTCCTTGCAATAAGGATTAACAGAAATAGTATAGATGCATGTAAGTTAGAAAGCTTATGGTTAGCACTCTCCTCTGGGAGGACCCCAAAAATTACCAAGATCAGGCTTACCTTAATCTCTTGCCCCAAGACCTCCGAAACAGTCTTACCAACATTGTGCCAGAAGCCCTGGATATGAGAACACTGCCAGAACATATGCAAGTTGTCCGCATCACACGAGGCGCACTTCAGGCAGACCTTCAGCCCTTCACCTCCCAATTTTGAAAAGTTCTTCGGGGTCCAGTATGCTCTGTGAAGTGTACACAGATGATTTCTCCTGAGATGGGCAGCTTTAACGACATTACATAAAGTGCACATCGATACTTGCCATAAGTGTGTTACGTTGAACGAAGGCAGGTCTCTCCTCCAGGACTCTTCCATGGGTGCAAGCGGTGGCTCCCCCTTGACCAATAGCCAATACCATTTGAAAACCTCTTTACATTGATGGAGGGGGCCTAGTAGGGTATTCTCGTGTTCTTCATTTACCTCTCCCTCCTTATCCAACTTAACGGCCCAACTGGACAACTGATAAAACTTGAATCTTGACAGTCTTTGTGGTGTTACAGAGTACATCCCATGGAAGAAGTTCATTATTTTGTAGCAGTTGACCCCATTTCAGAATACCTTCTTCCAATAAATGAGTCGATAAACTATCTTTAAGGCACACAGGAGTGCCTGTATAGTTCCAGATAGGGGCATCCACCCTATAATATGGAATCTTGAGAATCTTCCTGGCATGGTACCAAACTTCACAAGCAGATCTTAGGACCTTAAGTTTATTTTTTTTAAAAATATTTTGGGTGCCCAAACTTAAAAAAAGAGCCATCGCCGCCCTGAAGAGTATTTTTGGACATTGCTTGGAGCAGGGGAGCAAAGCAAGTGGAGTTAAACAAGAGGGACCTTACGTTCTTTAATTGAAAGGCATGACAATAGAAGCGAAAGTCAGGGCTAGCTATATCCCCCTCTAACTTTGCACATTGTAGCTTCCTCCATGCAATCCTCACCCCCTTGTTGGACCACAAAAAACTAGTTATGACCCCTTGCAAATCTTTCAAGGATGAGTGATCAAAGGATAAGGGGATCGTATCGAAGATAAATGTAAATATCAGCAAGATTGACATTTTGTTCAGATTAGAGCGGCCCAGGATAGACAGTGGAAGACTACTCCATGGTCTTAATAGTATGGCCGCCTCTTTCCTTTTCGAGTCGAAATTTACTTGGGCTAACTTAGTGATGTTTTGTATAATTTGTACCTCTCTTGCTACTTTCTGCAGTGCTTTTATCCGCATCTCTCTTGCTTCTTTCTGCACCCCTCTTGCCTCTTTCTGCACCCCTCTTGCCTGTTTCTGCAACCCACTTGCCTCTTTCTGCACCTCTCTTGTCTGTTTCTGTACTTATCTTGACTCTTTCTGCACCTCACTTGCCTCTTTCTTCACTTCTCTTGCTTTTTTATGAACCTCTCTTGTTTCTTTCTGCAACTCTCTTGTCTCTTTCATCACTTATCTTGCTTCTTTCTACAACTCTGTTGCTTATTTCCTCACTTCTGTTGTCTCTTTTTGCATTTCTCTTGCCTGTTTCTGCACCTCTTTTACCTCATTCTGTACCTCTCTTGACTCTTTCTGCACCTCACTTGCTTCTTTTTGTACCCCTCTTGCCTCTTTCTGTACCCCTCTTGCCTCTTTCTGTACCTGTCTTGCCTCATTCTGCACCCCTGTTCCCTCTTTCTGCACCTCTCCTGCCTGTTTCTGCACCTCTCTTGCCTCTTTATGCACCTCTCTTGCCTCTTTCTGCACTTCTATTACTTATTTCTGCACTTCTTTAGCTTCTTTCTGTATCTCTCTTGCCTCTTTCTGCAGTTCTCTTGCATCTTTCTACACCTCTTTTGCTTCTTTCTGGACCTCTCTTGCAAATTTCTACACCCCTCTTGCCTCTTTCTGTACCCCTCTTAACTCTTTCTGCACCTCTCTTGCCTCTGTCTGCATCTCTGTTTCCTCTTTCTGCACCTCTTTTGCCTGTTTCAGCAACTCCCTTGCCTCTTTCTGCAGTTCTCTTGCCTCCTTCTGCACCTCTGTTGCTTCTTTCTTCACTTTTCTTGCCTTTTTCTGCACCCCTCTAGCCCTTTCTGCACCCCTGTTGCTTCTTTCTGCACTTCACGTGCTTCTTTTTGTACTTATCTTGCTTCTTTTTGCACCCCTATTGCCTCTTTCTGCACCCCTCTTCCCTTTTTCTGCTCCTCTCTTGCCTCTTTCTGTACTTCTCTTGCCTCTTTCTGCACCTCTGTTGCTTCATTCTCCACTGCTCTTGCTTCTTTCTGCACCTCTCTTGCTTCTGTCTGCACCCCTGTTGCCTCTTTTTTTACTCATCTTCCCTCTTTCTGTACCTCTCTTGCCTCTGTCTGCACCCCTCTTGCCTCTTTCTGCATTTCTCTCGCCTCTTTCTGCACATGTGTTACTCTTTCTGCAACTCTCTTAATTTTTTCTGCACTTCTCTTGCTTCTTTCTGTACTTCTCTCGCCTCTTTCTGTACTCAAATGGGAAGTTTAAGCTGTCAAGTTGGACTTACGTCAATGGAAGAAGTGACTGACTCCAGCGCTAAATGACAGTAAGTTCTAGGGAGAGGGTCAAATAATGGGCTGCTCCCACTTTCCCAATTTGTCTGCCCTAGAAACCTCAATCACACTTGTGTGGGTGGGAGAAGTGATGTGCTGGCCCTAAAAGGGAGTGTCCAGGTATGGGTAGCAGCTAAGAGCACAAGGGCTCTCAACAAAGTTGATGTGGTTGCCCCACTTCAGATGGGGGCATCATTAAAAGGAAAAAAAAGCAACACACCCAATAAACAATGGCTGTCAAAAGAAGGCTGCAGGTTGATCAGCTGAGAAAGGGCTCTCTCCATAAGGTCTTGTGATAGGCCAAAAGAATTTGCATAATGTGTTTTGTGGAAAAAGAAAGAGAGCAGGGTCACCCTCAAAAGATTTGAACATCTTCAGGTGCTGCCAAGGGTGCAACAGCCCCAACTGAGTTTCAATAGACAATTTTAAGTAACACCCTACGTCTATTAGGCCAAAGGACTCCTGATTTAGGAAAGTTTTGTCAAACATTTGCAAGTACTTTTGGAGTTGCACATTTTGTTCTGTGAGTCATTGGGTGCAAACTTCTACCTTGTTGGTGGCTGCTTTTCATCAATGATGTAATCAATGATGTCATTGAACATGTATTGAGTGATGTAATATATGATGTCATAACTGGTGAATTTCTGTGTTTTTTGAGTTCAGAACATTAATGTTGTCATGGACATATTCACCTAGCTATGACGTTACATTAACTTTAGTTTTTCTCAGCTACTTTCTAGTTTTCTTTTTTAACAAAGTAATATTTTATTACAGGGGCTGGCAACAGTGTCTGGCCGTGCAAGCCATGCCTTATGGTCACCTCACCAGAAGGCAGCCAGATCTCCCTGCGGGCAGCCAATCCCATGCTGCATACAGCCTTTCATTGTGCATGGCATGGGGCTGGCCACAAGGACTCCCCGCAAGCAGTCACCCAGAGACAGCCAACCCAATGCAATGCATTGCCTTTGGCCATGCACAGCAGGAGGTTGACCACAGGGCTTGGCCTTAGGCCATCCCAAAAGGAGGCAGCCAACCACCCAAATGGGGGGGCAAAATCTAACTGGAAGGGAGCAAGCATCACCCTCCTCCAGCCATGTTAGGCACTGGGGACCAAATTTCCAGGGGTCCAAATATAATAAAAGAGGCCCCTCTCCTGAGCTTTATTAGACCCCTGGGGATCCCATCCCTTGGGCCAAACCAATAAAAATTAGAAGGGGACCAAATGGCACCACTCTTTGAGCCTTCATAGGCCCCTGGGACCCCATTACCTGGTCCAAACCAATAAAAAAGGGGACAGGGCTTTGTGGCCCCCTCCCTGGCCCTTCATAGGCCCGAGGGACCCCCTTCCCGGGGCTGTTTTTGTTTCAAAGGGAAAGAGAGACTATGCTGCCCCCTCCCTGAGCCTTTTCATCCCCGTAGACTCCATTCCCTACAGCAAGACATGAATGCCCCGTTCACATCCAGGGAACCCACAGAGCCCACATTGAGTGTGTGGGGGGAGCCCCAGAGTCGCCGTGTCCCCAGACAGCTCCCTGCATGGTGTGGGAGGCATCATTGCTCCTGCCCAGAGGGAGCAGATATTTATTCTTGCTCCCGCCGGATGGGAGATATATGAATTTTGTTTCCCTACCCACATCAGTGTAGGCAGGGAAACAGAAAACAAGTCTTTTCCCAGCTGGTGAGAGCATTTTTGAATATCCCTCTGACTGGGAGCCAACAATGATGTCATTTGAGATGTCATCAGTGATGTAATAAATTATATCATAAAACATGTAATGAGTGATCTTATATGTGAGGTCGTAGGCAGTGCATGGCGGGGGGTGCAATTTATAGTTAGTGCTACTTAATATAACTGCTGAATTTCTGTGTTTTTTTTTAAGTTCAAACCTTTAACGCTGTCACTGAGTGATACACCCAAGTATAACGTTACTTTAACCTTTGTTTTTTTCAATGAATTTCTAAAGTTTTTTAAAATCGAAAACACATATTTATATTACACCTAACTATAACGTTACTTTAACCTTTCATTTTTTCAGTGAATTTGAAGGGGGTTTTTAATCGAAAACAGATATTTTTATAACACCTAACTATAATGTTACTATTTAACCTGTCATCCTTGGGATGGTCTTCCCCCAAACCTTTTGCCTACATATTTCCTCTTTTTGCTGATTCCTTTTGTTGGCCTTAGGACTCTGAACACTTCACCACTGCTGACCAGTGCTAAAGTGCATGTGCTTCTCCTCTAAATATGGTAACATTGGAGTACGCACAATTGGCATATTTAGTTTACTTGTAAGTCTTTTGTAAAGTAGTACACAAAAGGCCTGTCCATTAAATGCTACTTGTGATACTGCAGCAATGATTGATTCACCCACACAAGTAGCCTTTCCAACTTCTAACAGGCCTGCCATTGCAGGGCTTGTGTGTGCGTAATCTAGAATGTATGTTCTGCCAAAATTTAGGAATCCTAGTATCGATTGTAGATTTTTTAACGATTTTGGTGGGTGAAGCAGCGCACACATTTCTAAAATGTTAGCTGCCAGGCTCTTCCCTTCACTTGAAAGCTCATATCCTATAAACAGGAATTGAGGTGGGCTATTTTAGACTTCTTAAAATTAAATTTGTAGCCCTCAGAGGTGAATCCCAAAATAATGGTGCTCACCCTGGTCAAGTGCTTTTTTAACTCATCGTCCGTCAGATAAATATCATCCACATAGGGCAATGCTTCTTCATCAAAAGTTTGGAGTAACTCTGTTACTCTTGCTGAGAATACCCCCGGGCTGTTCTTACATCCATGGGGGAGGCGACAAAATTGTCGCTGGGACCCCAGCGCTGAGAATGCGGTCAAATACCTGCTTTCAGGCGCTATATTTTGGCAGAAAAATCCATTTGAGATATCAAGTGTTGTTTTGTATTTTTTCCGCGCAATGTTATTAATTAATCCGGCACTGTGTGCGTTTTGGACAGCGAATGCCTTTGTGCATGTGTTTAAATGTCTGTGATCTAAAACCAGACGATATGTATTGTCAGGTTTCATGACAGGAAACAAAGGATTGTTCATTGGTGAGGTGCATGTTTCAATCACCCCTTGGTATTCAAGTTGATATAAGATCTCCCTGACCTGTTTTTTTAGCTTCTTGCTTTATTGGGTATTGCCTCTGAGCATTTGGTGAAACTTTTAACGGGATCACGTGATGGGTTGAATCCTCATCCCAACCGGCATGATTTTTATACAATGCTGGAGCTAGGGCAACCGCCTACTCCTGTGCATATGCATGTTTAAGATGTATGGGAACGAGCTCAGAGAATGCTGGAAAAGTTACTGTTTCTCCCCTAGGGCACTCCATAATGAATACTGGCGGCCAATCTTGTTCTGCTAATAGGATGTCATAACCAGATGACAGATTCTCCCAAAAGAGACCTTTAACTTTCCTGGGCCTGTCCCCCTCCATTTGGAGTGTTATTTTGTGTAACTTATGTGGGACGCTCACCCTTGTGTCTGGTGTTTCCACCGTGATGTAATCATTCAAGTCCCCTGTCACCAGAAATTCCATCAGGTTCTGGCAAGCTATTGTTACTTCTGCCGCACTGTCTAGCATCGTCAGAGCCCATTCCCCATTCAGAAGCTGCGTCCTCAGAATTCTGGGCATGTCTGATCTTCAGGCCTGCAACTTTCTTTTTCTTAAACTGAGGTTTAGATTTTGGCTTTTCTTCTTTCTTGGAAGTATAGTCCTGAGGGTGCAGCTTGCCTCTCGACTTTGTACGCTCCTCTTTGTGTTCTGACTAGGTGGGCGGAATTTGCGTAGTCGCGCTACGCAAAGCTCTGCAAAATGATAAAAAATCTCCGTGAGCACGCAAAAGTTCAGCGAACACGCGGAATTGCTTGTTCCGCCCGTTCGCGATGCTTTTTTCCTGTTCGCGAACGCTGTTTGCGTGCTCGGGGAGAAATATCTCGCGAACACGCATTTTGAAAGCAAAAAATTCCACGGATCGCGGAATTTTTGCCAATTTTGCGTTCTCCGCGGAATGCGAAATTACCCAAATTCCGCGAGTGGAACGGAATTTACCGCCCAGGCCTAGTTCTGACATTCCTTCTCTCTCTGAGTTTTTCGTCGAGCCCTGAAAGGAACGAGAGGAACATGTATCAGTATCCTGATACCTTTCAGGTTTCCTAATATTATCCCTATTTCTGAGATTATACCTCTTTTCAGAGGGCTCTTGTGGAGGAGATCTACCTCGGGATTCAGATCTGTTTCCCTTAAAGTTCTGTTGTTTCTTATTATCCCACTTCTTTTTAGAAGAAGTAGGTGTCTGCTTGGAAGTGTCCTTTTCAGGACTGCCCATCAGTTGTGGTTTTATAGCTTTCCCACCCAAACTGTCTCTGCCTAATTCTGCATACGCAGTTTCAATTATTTTGGGCAGTTCATGTTGTTGATCCAACGGACTGAACTCCCTTAGGCGTTGGCAGATTGCCACTGTAGCTGCTTCCCCTTTAATATTAGCTAGTATTATGGCTGATACCTGGTCATAGTTATTTAATAACTTCATCCCCAAGTTCAGAGCAGGCTCTGCTCCGTACTCGTTTTGTATTCGTCTTAATACATCTGGTATCACCGCTAATGAAGGAATACCATGTGTCCTGGTATATATGGCAGCAAAGACTGTACCCCAAGAGGTGCAATCCTCTACTTGTGGTGTTATCCCCATGGGCAAGCAGATTGTTAGCATTCTGTGTTTTTCAAATGGGGTAGTATTCAGGAATAATGCCTCGAGCTGAGTTATTTTCTGAGCTACCCAGAATGGCATTTGTTCACTTTTCATGGGCATCTTGCCCATTACCGCATGTAACGTTTGTGGTGTGATTTTAGTTGCTGTACCCTGAGAATGGGTTCCATTGGTTTCAACTGTTGCTGGTTGGACTGTGAAAGTCCTCATGACGAATTGCGTCAGGTTTCTGTAGATTCTAATTAAATCTTTGGGGTCGATTCCGATTCGGGCGGA